>BSBK01011399.1:167500-170725 GCA_027943335.1 Chamaecyparis obtusa
AAGGGGTCATGGTGACTTCCTAGGGGTCCTAGTATGCCTTATCACATGTTAGGACCCCTAGGAAGTCCTGACAACCCCCTTTGACACATTTCAACACTCAAGTGTGTCCCAAGGGGTTATATGACCCCTTAGGACACACTTGAGAGTTCTAATGTGTCGAAAGAGGTCATGGGGACTCCCTAGGGGTCCTAATGCGTGATAAGGCATACTAGGACCCCTAGGAAGTCCCCATGACCTATTTTGACACATTTCAACACTCAAGTGTGTCCCAAGGGGGTCATATAACCCCTTAGAACACACTTGAGTGTTCTCATGTGTCAAAAGGGGTCATGGAGACTTCCTAGGAGTATTAGTACGCATTATCACGTGTTAAGACCCCTAGGATGTACTGATGACCCCTTTTGACATATTTCAGCACTCAAGTGTGTTCCAAGGTGTCGTATGACACCTTAGGACACACTTGAAAGTTCTAATGTGTCGAAAGGGGTCATGGGGACTTCGTAGGGGTCCTAACGCATGATAAGGTGTACTAGGAAGCCTAGGAAGTCCCCATGACCCCTTTTGACATATTTCAACACTCAAGTGTGTCCCAAGGGATTGTATGACACCTTAGGACACACTTGAGAGTGCTAATGTTTTGAAAGGGGTCATGGGGACTTCCTAGGGGTCCTAACATGTGATAAGGTGTACTAGGACCTCTAGAAAGTCCCCATGACCCCTTTTGACACATTTCAACACTCAAGTGTGTCCCAAGGGGTCATATGACCCCTTCGAACACACTTGAGAGTTCTAATCTATCAAAAGGGGTCATGGGGACTTCCTAGGGGTCCTAGTATGCCTTATCATGCGTTAGGACCCCTAGGAAGTCCCCATGATCCCTTTTGAAACATTCAACACTCAAGTGTGTCCCAAGGGGTCATATGACCCCTTTAGACACACTTGAGTGTTTTTATGTGTCAAAAGGGGTCATGGGGACTTCCTAGGGGTCCTAGTATGCCTTATCATGCATTAGGACCCCTAGGAAGTACGGATGACCCCTTTTGACACATTTCAATATTCAAGTGTATCCCAAGGGGTCCTATGACCCCTTAGGACACACTTGAGAGTTCTAATATGTTGAAAGGGGTCATGGGGATTTTTTAGGGGTTCTAGTACGCCTTATCATGTGTTAGGATACCTAGGAAGTCTTCATGACCCCTTTTGACACATTTCAACATTCAAGTGTGTCCCAAAGGGTCATATGACCCCCTTATGACACACATGAGAGTTATAATATGTCAAAAGGGGTCATGGAGACTTCCTAGGGGTCCTTAACATGTGATAAAGTGTATTAGGACCCCTAGGAAGTCTCCATGACCTCTTTTGACACATTTCAACACTCAAGTGCGTCCCAAGGGGTCGTATGAACCCTTAGGAAACACTTGAGTGTTCTAATGTGTCGAAAGGTGTCATGGGAACTTCTTAGGGATCCTAATATGCCTTATCACACGTTAGGACCCCTACAAAGTCCCCATGATAGCTTTTGACACATTTCAACACTCAAGTGTGTTCCAAGGGGTCGTATGACCCCTTAGGACACACTTGAGAGTTCTAATGTGTCAAAAGGAGTCATGGGGACTTTCTAAGGGTACTAACATGTTATAAGGTGTACTAGGACCCCTAGGAAGTCCCCATGACCCCCTTTTGACATATTTTAACACTTATAGTGTGTCCCAAGGAGTCGTATGACCCCTTAGGACACACTTGAGTGTTCTCACATGTCAAAAGGGGTCATGGGGACTTCCTAGGGGTCCTAGTATGTCTTATCACATGTTAGAACCCCTAGGAAGTATTGATGACCCCTTTTGACACATTTCAACACTCAAGTGTGTTTCAAGGGGTTGTATGACCCCTTTGGACACACTTGAGAGTTTAAATGTGTCGAAAGGGTCATGGGAACTTCCTAGGGGTCCTAGTATGCCTTATCATGTGTTAGGACCCATAAGAAGTCCCCATGACCTCTTTTGACATATTTCAACACTCAAGTGTGTCCCAAGGGGTCGTATGACCCCTTATGACACACTTGAGTGTTTTTATGTGTCAAAAGGGGTTATGGGGACTTCCTAGGGGTCCTAGTATGTCTTATCATGTGTTAGGACCCCTAGGAAGTCTCCATGACCCCTATTGACACATTGGAATGCTGAAGTGTGTCCTAAGGGATCCTACAACCCCTTCAAACACACTTGAGAATTCTAATTTTTCAAAAGGGGTCATGGGGACTTCATAGGGGTACTAGTACGTCTTATCACATGTTAGGATCCTTAGGAAGTCCCCATAACCCCTATTGACACATTGGAATGCTCAAGTGTGTCCTAAGGGGTCCTACAACCCCTAGGACATAATTGTGCATTCAAATATTTCAAAAGGGATCATGAGGACTTCTTAGGGGTCCTAGTATGCCTTATCACAAGCAAGGACCCATAACAAGTCCCCATGACCCCTTTTGACACATTAGAACGCTCCAGTATTTCCTAAGGGGTCCTACGACCCCTTCGGACACACTTGAGGGTTCAAATGTGTCAAAAGGGGTCATGGAGACTTCTTAGGGGTCCACCCCTTAAGACACACTTGTGGGTTCTAATGTGTCAAAAGGGATCATGGGGACTTCCTAGGGGTCCTAGTACGTCTTATCATGCGTAAGGACCCCTAGGAAATCACCATGACTCCTTTTGACACATTAGAACCCTCAAGTGTGTTCCAAGGGGTCGTAGGACCCTTTCAGACACACTTGAGGGTTCAAATGTGTTAAAAGGGGTCATGGGGGATTTCTAGGGGTCCACCCCTTAGGACACACTTGAGGGTTCTAATATGTCAAAAGGTGTCATGGGGACTTCCTAGGGGTCCTAGTATGCCTTATCACGCATTAGGACCCTTAGGAAGTCCACATGACTCCTATTGACACATTAGAACCCTCAAGTGTGTTCCAATGGGTCGTAGGATCCCTTCAGACACACTTTAGGGTTCAAATGTGTCAAAAGGTGTCATGGGTACTTTCTAGGGGTCCTAGTATGACTTATCATGCGTTAGGACCCCTAGGAAGTCTCCATGACCCCTTTTGACATATTAGAACCCTCAAGTGTGTCCTAAGGGGTCGTAGGACCCGGTTCGGACACACTTGAGGGTTCAAATGTGTCAAACGGGGTCATGGGGACTTCATAGGGGTCCTAGTATGCCTTATCACACATT
>BSBK01011400.1:0-227500 GCA_027943335.1 Chamaecyparis obtusa
ATAATCAAAATTTTTTTCAAGATCTTTCATAAAATAAATTCATCTATATATTTTTTTTAATAGAGCCTAAAACTTGTCTATTACTAAAATATAAAGATCACAAAATCAGTCACTTATAATCAAATAATCATAGATATGATTGCTCTATTTATTGAAAGCACCCCATATTTTATAATGTTTTAAGATAATTTATTGGCTCCCAAACCCTAATTCAAAATTAGGGTTGGGGCCTCTTTAAACTTGAGAAAGCCCTAATTTTAACCCTCATTTGTTTACTTGTAGGAATGGAAGAAGGAGATGAAGTTAGTAGAAGATTTTTTTTTTGAGTTCTCATATGAGAACATGTGTGAGTATGCACACGCATGGTGTGCACATTCACACCTATTTTTCATTTGAGATGATGAATGTAGAACCGAGGGTTTGAATCTGAAAGTGTTCTCTTAAATTCATAAGAGAATCTCTTTTTTGTTTTGAATCCAGATTTCTTTCTTTCCCATTTGTTGTTCCACTGGGTACATCTTTCTTTTCAAGAGTTTCTTTTTAGAATCCCAACATTCTATTATTATGTATATTTTTTTGATTGCAGCTAGGGTTTAATACCTTTTTTTTAAAATCATAATCTATCTATTCACAGATAGATCCGAAATTATATCACAATGCAACAATTTTTTTTTTTTTTTCTAATCCATTCTAATTCATTGGTCTCAAGAAATGATCTGTTCATTTGAAACAGAAATGTATGTAAATAAAAATTACATGGTTGTTATGCACCATTGGCCACTCACACAACCTGACAGTGCACATAGTAGGCAGAGGAGGAACGATGGCCTGCCTACTTGTAGCCCCTTTGTGGTGTCTACGGTGGCAGCACCACTCCCCATAGGCCCTTACGGAACTATGGGTTGTGGTGCTACTCACCTCAGCACACCCCAATGTGGTGTTGTGGTAGCAGCCTCCCACTGTCGTCCTACGTAAAAGGTGGGGTAGGTCACGTAGAACACCTCCCCATACAAACATATATTTATATAGAGTTGTTGCACATAAACTATTATAGCCAATTACATTATGTACATAACTTCAGTAATCAAATGCATATTATTAATTTCCTTTTTTCTCTTATCAATGTAAAATTAATTTATGATCTTTTACTAATTTTCTATTTTTTTTCTTGAATACAGAGAGTTCATTTATTGTCATCAGCAAATTTGTTTCAAGAATTCCTATAACTATATCAGAGAATTTTTAAGTACTTCCATCATAATTTAACAACAAAACCTAAGAGGTATTGTGAATGGATTTCTTTAATTCAAATTAAGGTTTCCTGAGAATAATAGCTATAAACTAAGGATATTTCATACCAATATTAAATCAAAATAAAATATGGAGGAAATTGTAATGGTCCTAGAGTTGAAACAGGCTCTGATACCAGAATGTAATGCCCAAAACCATTGGGCATTACACAGTTTACTTTCTTTAAGAATAATTTTTAAATGTTCATTTGTTATACAAAGTTTCTTTGTTGTATATATTTTCCAAATAACTAATTTAATACTTTACCGAAAAATAACTCCATTATTCTGTAACTTTACACTAAATTTAATGTTTCAGACTAATACTCCATTTAAATAGACCAAAGCTTTACATTACAGAATACATAATATTGAGTTAAAATTTACTTGATATCATTAACCACAGAAGTAGCAGGAAAGACAAACATAGGGAGTAATTTTCCTTTCTTCCATATAATTCTACAATTGTAATTGATACAGAAATCTGCAAGTAATTAGAAACAACTATTAACTTATAACACCTTCATAATTTAACATATTTCACAAATACAAGGAGTGAATTACTTTTTTATTGCCTCATTGACATCATAATGCAGTATTTCTTGTCAAAATAATAACATTGTCCTTGCAGAAAATTTTAGATAACTAATAACTTTTCACACATCCATTAATTACAAAAAAATAGCCAATCTCTCTTTCATCCCATACAAATGACTAAATTAAAAATCTGAGAATAGATTTACCAACTATAAAATTCCTCTTATCAACTTAAACTAACATACATTTATATCCAAAAAGGATTGAATTTCAAACATTATCTCAATGCAAACATTTCTTAAAGTCTCTCATCCTTGACTTTAAATCTTCAACTAGAAAACTTCAACTTTACACCAAGTAAGCCAAATAAACCTGCAACATAAAAATTCTTTCTACATGGCCATGGAGGCTCACCTCCCAGCCTAGGCCATTTCATGGCCACCCCTGAGCTAGGGGAAACAAGAGTAGGATGGGTTACACACAAGCAGCACATAACATAAACATACATGCCACAAAATGGTACAAAGACTTTCACAATTTACTCCCGTCCCAAACTTGCATAAGGATTCTAAAGATTGAATCCATAGGTGGGTGAAGGTGGAAGCTACTCCTATGGAGACACCTATCTTTATACCAAAACAAGGATTCCAATGAAATCTCACATGCCTTCACAAGGCCCTTCTCAAATAAACAGCTCAAATCCATGAGCATCAACACGTCCCTTATGGGACACCATACAAACATAAGAAGGCCCTCTTAGATGCCCATACATCCAAGTTCTCATACATAGAGGACTCACAACTAAGCCCTTCACCCCAAGTCCTCCTCAAATCCACCCAAGGATGAGGAGTAAACTTGCACTCCCTCCCATAAACAATGAACAATTCAAGAAAGCAAAACAAGATCAAAAAAACATGAAATCAAATGGAACTACTCAATACCAAAATTATACACATGATACTACAATTTACAAATTTCATAACAAACTCAAATATCACACTACAATTTCACAACAATCTCAAGATAGAGCCACCAACCTATCTCCTCTACAAGGCAAAGATTGGAAGTTTGAAGATGAGCTTCTCTTGACTCCAAGCTTTCTTTCCTTCTCAGGTCCTCCTAGCCCAAAACACTCTCTAGTCTTCCTCTCACTCTCTTCCAAATCTAGCATAGACAAGATGAACAAGTGTATCCTTCCTAGGTCTCTCCCCCCTAAAGACATTCAAACATTCCTCTCTCATACCCCTTCCCAAAGCAAATAGGTTTCTAGATCCAAGATAAAATGACACTTGCCCTTACTAAAGAATTGGGGTGAAATTCAACACATGGGAAAGTGAGGCAACCTAAAAAGCATTACCATTTTTCGTTTATATCAAAGATGGCCCATTAAGAGAGACAAAATGGTGGCCTAGGAAAGTGGAAAAGGAAGAAATAATCCCCCTAACCCATGCACTAGCCTTGGGGCACAAAAACCTAACCTAAACCACACTCTGGAACTCCATAGAACCCATAAAAAATCCCAATTAAAGTTGCATCCAAAAATGGAGTATTGGTAACATAAGTCTTGGTCCCCTAAACCACCTACCTAGCCTAGGAAAACTCAAGACCAACTAAGGAGAGGGTGGGGCCCATATTACAGTCAAGCATGCCACATCCTCATAATGGTATCAAGTGACACCTCAAATAAGCACACAACACATAACACATTTGGCATGCTTAGTAGACAAATATGCTTAGTAGACAAATTGCATTTATATTTTCACAAAATGAAATTTTACTTTCAAACATGCATTTAAAAATATTATTAGCCACATACACACATGCATCACATTTAGGAATAAAATCACATTGCAATGAGGTCATTCTCTTCTTAGAGTGGACCTTGGTTTCAAACTAAATACACTTACATCCATTCTTGTTTCCTTGAATTTACAACCATGGCCATATTCCTGCACACTCAATTCCGATGTCAGTACATCATAAAATCCTTCCATTAATAACCATTGAAAATAAAATAATAACATCTAAACTTGACAATTATAAATAACTACATTTCATGAATCATTACATAATCCACATTATACCCTAATTCTTCAAGCATCAAAATATCAATTCTATTTCCACATAAGCATGAAATCCTACGCTAATCATAGAACCACGATACCACCAATATTTATTATTCTGAAAGATAATGTAACAGATGTAGAATGTAGAATTCATATATCATAGATAAGCATGGAACCATAATGATCATATAAAGAGTACTACTAACATCATCATCATATAAATCTATAACAACCATCTCATAAGATCTAGTGATAGCATATAGAATCCAAATAGTTCAAATGTCTCTACTCAAAGTATCATCCTGACGAATCAAAATGTCAAAATGATGTCAAACTAAGATGGTTCAGGGTAGGACCTCACACTTACACCACTCATTAAGGCTCTTACAAGCCATAAGTGAAGACCCATGTCTTCTCTTACAATTTGGTCCCCTTTCACACTTCCATAGTGTTTCTCACACATGTGAGAAACCTGAACCAAGGCTTATCTAACCTTACCCCAAACTCAACCTCATACTCTACCTCAAACCCTGAATCTGACCCTAAGTCTTCTTCCTAGCCCAATACCTTCCTCAAATACTATAAATACCCTCACTTATTAGACAAAAATAATCAATTCATCTTTCATTTCATAGTAGTGTTATAATTCTAGATTATTTCTATATCTTTAGCTTTTATCATATTTTGTTAGATTAACTCATTTTCAAGCTTCCATAACTCACATCATATCTTAGAACTAATGGATTAACCTAGTTTAATTCATTATTTCTCATCATATCACATCTCATTTGGCTTAAAACTAACTCTAGATTACTCATTTGTAGCTTAATCAACATTTTTGAATCATTAGGCTCCTTAAGGCCCTAAGGATAAATAAGGTGCTCTATACCTACTTTTCTACCACTCTAGGGTTATCATGGTCCCTAATCAATACAAATCCCTCCTAATCATCATTATGGATAATCTCCATGTGTTTTGAGAACACACACACATCCCTAAAGTGAGAGCAAATCAAGTGGTGACAAGGTGCTCCCGTATTAGCTCTATCCAAGGTATCATGCAAATAGTTTTTCTATATGTTTAGTATATTCTACTAGGACTAATGTTTTAATGTATAAAAATTTTCCAAACAGGTTAGGTTTGCATTGATCACATTTTGGCACACCCACTAGGACTCCACAAGCCTCAAAATTGCATTTTGTTAGGGTTTTTCCGTCAAAAACTCAATTTTTAATGCCTCCCAAGTGGATTTTGTTGTAGTTTCATACAAATATTGATACTTTTTATCAATTTTCATATGGGAGGTTCCTATATGTCGTATGGGAATAGTGCAATTGTCGTATGGGCCAATTTTTAAGCTATTTTTTGCACTTTTGGCTCAAAACGCGTATGGGAAGCATGCGATTGTCATATGGGATTGTCAAGTGTCATATGAAACTTTAATTTGATGAAATTTCTAGCCCAAAATTCTTATGAGAGTTAGGGAGATCATTTAAGGCCCTAAACTTGGTTTTTCCTCACTTTTTGGACCTTTTTGGGGATCCTAGTGACCCTATGCCTCAAAATTTTAATTTCTAGCCCCATACTCTTAAGGTACTTCATGGAGGATAATTTATTACCAAATTAATAATTCCTTAAGGATCATTAATTTTTTTGAATGTTTAGCAACTCAAAAACTTCATTTTCGGGCTTAAAATGAACTTCTAGTCATTTTTTAGTGCCCTTAAGGGACTAACATGTAAATCTTTCCTATTCTTTCTTATTTTATTACTAATTAATCCTAAACATTCCTATTTGGTCCTAAATAAATCAAAATAATCTCTAATGACTTTCATTTGGCTAAAATGAACTTCATTCATGCAAATCTGGGGTTTTAAAGGTGATTTATGCAAGTGAGGAACACTTCAAACTTTGGGTGCTTAAAAAGAACCAAAAATTTGCATTAACAATTTTATTTAGTTCCTAAGTCAATCCTAAATCATTCTAAGAATTCTAAAATCAATATTGAATCATTTTTATTAGCTAAAGTGGGCTTCATTTGCATTTTCTTAAGTGTCTTTTAAATCTCATGCAAACTAGGAACAAAATTTGCAAAAAATATTTCCTAATCTTTCCTATTTTGTTCCTAAAGAGTCCTAATCTTTCCTAAAAGTTCCTAAATAAATCCTAAAACTTTTATCTTAATGAAAACTAAGGTCTTGTTTCAAAATCTTAAATTTTTTCTAAGTTTTAATGCCTAAAATCAATCTAGGAACTTCTTGTTTGGTCTAAAAATGAACTTTAGGGAAACCAAATCTTGAGTGAAACTAAAAAAATGAACCAAAGTGAAAAGAATAATTTCCTTTCCATTATAAGAAGCAAGAAAAAATCATTCTTGAATGCCTTAAAGAAAAAAAAAATCACTCTATTTCATTTCAAAGTTCAATTTAGAATACTAAAAGCAAAGCACAAATCTTGAGTGAAAAGGGTAAAATTTTTGCAATATCTTTTCAAAAGCTTTCTTGTATTCAAGGAAATGAACAAATCAAAACCTTAAAACACATGTTTGAAAGCATTCATTTCAAATCACTTAATCAGATTTGGAAAGAGCTCTTCATGATATGCTTCTAGGAGTTTCAATTTTGCAAATCCTCTTAATCTAAGCAATGTAAATCACTTGAACTCATACAAGTTCATTTTTTTTACTTCTAGTGAAGTTTGTCCAGAGACAAAAGTTCTTCCTCTTTGGAAAATGACTTCAAACCGGTACTTCCCTAGTAGGTATAGAAATAAAGTGTTGAGAAAACTCTTGCTTCATCCCCTTAAGCTTAGGCAATGCATTTTGATGGTAGCCTGAGGTAGGTGAATATCCCTACTATTTTGGCATGGTCAATTAGGCTCTTAAGTGATTCACACATGTACAAACTGATTGGGAGCACACCATGGACCAAATCAGACACCTATAAATTAGAGGCTTCCCGGTCTACTCTGGAAGTAATCAAAATCTCTGTGCAAGGACCGATCCAAGTGGTTTCTTGAATCACCTTAAGACACTCACCATCTATATCCTTTTTGGGATATCAAGCTATGGGAAAAGATTTTGATACTAGCCTATCTTCTAGGTAGTTCTTCTTGATGTGTTTTTCAAAGTTTCAGACTAAGTGCAAAACATCTATTGAATAAACACAAAGAAAAGAGTTCTACAATAAATCCTTGTTTCCATGTTAGTTAAAACCTCCAAAAACCAACAATCATCCAAGCTTTCAGAAACCTATCATCCTAGTCTAAACTTGTCAAACATCCTAACTGAGCCTTAGTCTTCCAATCCATCCTCATCCTTCATACCTATCCAACTCATCTTCAAGTCAAAATGTCTCAAATCTATTATGATGAGTTTGGTTGTCATGTCTTTTCTCCCACTCCATCCTATCCCAATGATGATGAAAGTCTTGTTGATCATGATGAACACTTTGAAAACCTTAGAAGGCTTGCACCAAACATCCTCCTGAATCATAATCCCCATCCTATCTTGAGGATTATGGGAGTCTTGTAGATCATGATGAGTAATTTGAAAATATTAGTAAGATTACTCCAAATATCCCTCAACATCCAATCAATCCTCCAAATTATCCTATCATGCCTTCATGCATATCCACTAGTTCTCCTTATCCTACCTTTGAAAAGGGAAATCCACTATCCTATTTATTCACACCTTCTTCCAATTTTGAGCCTACATATTCTCTATATGCATCCTCCATACCTCCATCCCCTTCTATGGTTGTATCCCAGACACCATCCCTTTACAGCAACACTACTAGCTACATCCTTTATCCAAATCCTCCATATACTTATCCTCCAACCCATTTTTAGAACCAAAATCCTAGTCTTTCAATCCGTTATCCTAATCCTCCATCCAATCTTGATCCACCATCTGCTATATCCTATCTAAATCCAACATCTTTCATTCTAGCATACATTTCCATAAATCTCCTTTCACAAGAAAAATGCATCCCTCAATCCACTTGATATCCCATATCTCAACCCATCACCCCTACCTCACCAAAATGTCCATCAATTTCACAAGCTTCCTCAAAACCTACCTATGTGAACTATCTAGTCATGCCATCCTCCAACTCCTCATTTACACCATAATCACCTCAATAAAATTCATAATATTCTACCACATCTTCATGTGAGGACTATCCTAGTTCTCCATCTCCTCCATATTCTAATCCTTCATCTCAAATTCTATCATGAAACTCTCTAAGGAGTTTCACAAGGAAGCCAACAAAAAAGCCCATTCCTAAAGCTGAAGAGTCATGCCATCTGAATCCTTCATGTGAAGCCATCAGTGATGAGGCCCATCCATCACTCCCATCTATTATCCTTCTTCCATATATCCCACTAATTGATCCTCTTCCATCTCCTAGCTTGGATGCAGATACTAGTGCAACACATTATGTCAAAATCATGCAGACCCAAGGTAAGTTAGCCGAGCTGATGGCTAATGATGACAAGATTCATTCTCACCTACTCTCTATCCAAACTATTTTGACACCTCATCTAGAGGCCATATAGAGGAAGTTAGCAAAGGCTAAGGAATTAATGCAGAGTAATCCACATTTGTCCACAGTCAAGAGCCTCATCAGTTTAGCTGCCGATCTAGAAGTGCATACAGAAGTTTTAAACATTGCTTCAACAGCTTGGAAGAATGCACTTTACATGATCATGGTGCTGCATAAACCTTTTCTGGAGAAATATTTTGAGCTACCTACTGATGAAGAGATTTGTCATGTCAAAAACAAGGGGGAATCATCATGACATGAGTAAGGACAAAGATTGAACAAGGACAGGTAACAAAAATTTTGAATGTATATATATCTCAGGGGGAGTATTAGGCTAGTACAAACATATTTTTGTAATTGTAAGTACAAATGTCATGACAAAGTGTTTTTTCCACTAATGTCAAAGGGGGAGATTTTAGATCTCTATAGTTTTGTTGACCATTAGTGCTTCACACTTAGTCATATATCTAGGCAATGATGGTCGGTCATCACTGCGACCGAGTCATCTTGTAAAAGGCCGAGTTATATATTGTATACTTACCGAGTAGTAGTACTGCTGAGTAAAGTCATGGTCACTATGTGTTTGTAATATGTCGACTATATATTTTTCCAAGTTACATATATCAATAATTACCGAGAGACAAAGAAGATTAATAGATGCCGAGTATAGTTAATGTTGAGTGCTAGGAATAGCTTTTGCCGAGTTAGCCAGGAATGACATACAAGTTTGAAATGGCACAGTGATCGAGGTAAACCATTTTTGGTGATAGTGGTATTTTGTATTTTGTTTATTGAGGTAATTACACATCCATATTTTAATCATTGATCCCTATGTAATACCTAGAGCCAATCAAAAAATTGTACAACTTAAGCAGCAATAGAAATAAATCTGAACCGTAGATCTTGAATCGGTAAAACATTTTTGTTATTATATAAGGTCAAGATCTAAACCAAGAGAAGTGTGTGAATTAGAGAGAAAAAGAGATATTGAGATCAAATGAGTATGAGAGAATTCTCAGAGAGGTATATTCAGAATAGTCAAGTATTTAGACAGAGTCTAGTGACCAAGCTAAGAAGTGAAAGGACATAATCAAGAAAGATTAGATAGAAGAGATCACCAATATACAGTAAAGAGGAGATCAGTAATTTTCATGTGAGTGCAAACTGAAAGATTAGGTACTAAGACATTTTAACCAGTGTATCAGGGTAAATCTCTTAATTGATTAGTCTTAATAGACTTTATATAATCTCTTTATCGAGTGCTTACTTTGTTGTAAGTTTGTAAATTGTTTATAAGTCTTTTAACTTTTGACAGAGCAGACCTTTCATAGGGTAGATCATGAATTGATCACATTTTGTAAGCCTTAATAGGAAAAACTGATTACTGTAGTAGGGAAGATTTGTGGGTGTCATCCCCACCCTAGTTTTACCTTTCAAGGGTTTTTGGGTTACCAAAATTATGGTGTCATGAGTGATTTCATGTATGCTGCTTTATATGTTTAATTTCTTAAAATGATCAAGTTTTTTTTATGTCATGCATAAATTTTTATCAGATTAAAAGGGTAAAGTAGGTAATATATGATTCACCCCGCCCTCTTAGTATTACTTTCCCACTTATATTTTCAATAATTGGTATCAGAGCAGCAAGGTTTATGTTAAGGAAGTCTAACCACTTGAGGAAAAAGATCTTAAAATGGAAGCTTATAAACTAGGGAAGATCATAGAGAATCAAAAGATTGAAGTACAATTGGCATTATAGCAACTGGAAGCAGCCAGAGGAGAATTGAAGAAATCCTTGAGCAAGAGAAGAGAGATTGTAATTCAAAAAAATGAGCCACAACACAAAGAAGAAGACATCTCTGGACTATTTGACAATGGTAACTCTGTCGAGAGTGATAAAGCTATAAAAGAATTACTAGAGAAAAATACCATACTAAATGATGACATCAGAACTCTAAGGAGAGAACAAGAAATTCAATGTGTCAGACTTTGTGAATTAGTGGAATAGAAAAAGAAAGCTGAAGATGATAAGGCAATGGCTGAAGAAGACAAAAGACAAATTACAATCAGACTAGATGAAAGAACAAGTGACATGCAAAGGTTGACTAATAATCAACTAGATATGGTAAATCAACTACTGATGATTAATCAGGAATTGGGTAGGAAAGATATGGAAATCAATCAACTAAGGTCTGAAAATGATCAGTTGAAACATGATTTGAGAACTGAAAAGGAAATCAATGAAAGGATGAACAAACCCAATGAAGCTGCAAAATATTTTGAAGAGCTATTAAGATCACCTAGAAGATCCAGTGATAGATATGGACTTGGACTGAATGAACATTCATCTACTAAAGAAGGAGAATCATCAAAGAATGGAGAATAGAAGATTGCTAAACCAAAGAACACCAAGCCCACATGTCATCACTATGGAAAGCCAGGACATACAACCAAAATATGCAGAAGCAAACATGGTAAGTCTAACTCTAAACTTAAGTTTAATGGACATTTTTTTAACTATAAGAAGAATGGACATCAAGCACATGAATATAGATCTAAAGCTAGCAATTCATCCACCTCACCTAAGTTTCAAGGAAGTTGTTTCAATTGTCATAAATATGGGCACAAAGCATTTGAATGCAGATCTAGACCCAGGTGGTCATCAAATGAACAAACCAAGCCAGTCACAAAGCACAACTTTTACAATTGGGATTACAACACTTGGTATAATTGCCATTATTGTGGTAAATATGGACACATCAGAGAAAATTGCATGAAGACTCATTTTAGAGGCAAATCTAAAAGCTGGATGAATGGAAGCATGGTCTATTACAAATGTAGTAAGGTTAGTCACTTAAAGAAAGATTGTAGATCACCCATGCCAAGTAATGATAATGATCAAAATGAAGATATCTATGAGAAACTGAAGAATTAGATGGAAAAGACATGGAGGAAGAAAGAAGAAGAAAACTCAAGCGAAGCTAGCACATCTCCGGTCACCCAATCTAATGGACCAGGTGATCACACCTCTTCTAATTAATCTTGGAAGGTATGTTTGGAACTAAGTCTTGCAAAGTCTTATTTTTCATTAGTTCCTAACATAGAATTAAGAAAAAGTCCATATCTGCATGGATAAAGATGCATTAGGACATATCTGAGAAAAATAGAGAATTTCATTTTTGATGTTGAGCATCAGTGTCTTGACTGAGCTATCGATGTATGCTGAGCACCTGCTATGACTGAAATGCTATGTATGTTAAGTTGTATCACAATAGTTATATTGACCGAGCTTGTGAGTTTGCTGAGATAGCTGTAAACCACCAAAACCTGCATGGAGCATTTATGAGGCCCTAATTCTATTTTTCAGATTCTATAAAGTGGAAATTTGTCATTAATTTCATTTCACCAGGCTATTTGAGATTTCACAGACTGATTCAGAGTTTGTGAAACTAGTTTAAGAAAGGTGATTCTGAATTTTCTTAGTGTGCCATCAGAAAAATTTGTCTACATGATTATTGGTGAAAAAGGTACTTTGCCGAGAAAATATTTTGTTTTTGGAAATTACTATTTAAAATGGCATCATCTTCATCTACACCAATCAAGAAACAAGGGATGGAATTTTTTAATGTGAAATTAGTAAGGAATGAAGCTTGCAAGGTGAAGGTATTCAAGGCAATATCCAAGAGGGGTATGTGCAAGATCATGAGGGGCCAAACTATGCCCTTAAGTGGCAATGAAAAATCAGCAAATCAGGGTTAGTCAACTTGATGTGAAAATTTCAACTAGCTATGAACCTAATATCAAAAATTTGTAAGAATAGAATCTATAGAAAATTGAATTTAGTTTCTAAACTACTAGGCCTTTTTTGAGAAAAATTTAGTATGATTGGTGAAAAGTATAGATTTCAATGTAGTAGTACAAAAATTTTAGAAAAAAATAAGAAGTAGGTGTATGTCTGACCACCTTAATCATAATCAAATGATAATATTTTATTATAAGATTTTATATATAAGTAGCAGACTCATGCTCAGATGTGACACATATTTTTTTGTAATTTTATTCCAAAAAAATAATTAATTATGAATTTTTTGCTACAACATTTTCAGATTAAAAAACTCACATATCTGACCACCTTATCTCATTCAAAACTTTACAAAATTCAAATTTTATTTTTTTTCCTTATAGTAGGTGAAGCATAGAATGTTACACATTTTTTAGATTTCAAAAATGTTATACCCTCTTAAAGTTATAGTCATTTTTCAATCATTATATAAATCAGCACTTTAGAGGTAGGTCAATTAGAAAATAACTAATAATTACTTGCCGAATTCAAAATTTGACAGCAATTATATCGATAGAAAACTGATAATCTCCTTAAGATACCCTTTTCATTTTATCAAATTCGGGTGAAAAAAAAGTCATCAACTACATTGTCAAAGTTTTGAACTGACATCGCCACTTTTTGGCCCCTCATGATCTTGCACATACCCAGAGTGCTATTAGAGGAGATTTAAACGGAGCCCTATCTTTCATCCCAGAGAATGTGTTATTAATGAATGACATTAGGTCTTGCTACATGTGTAAAATTGGAGAAATCGATGATTACAAGATCAGGTAAGCTTATGATAAACTATGTGTCAATGGAGTGCTAAAGCTAGAACATAAGGTTGTTACTGATCAAGGTTTAGTGCATGCCCTAAATTTTCCACAAAATTTTAAAGTGGAATGGATAAAGATCATTTTGAGTCGAGTACACGACATGCATTTATGGCTGGAAGATGGACTAGTGAAGATTACAAAGGAAATGATACATAAAGTCACTAGTTACCCTACAATTGAAGGAAAAAGAATGATGAAATGTGTAGGAAAGGAAGATATTCAAGCTAACACCCAGGCAATTTGGAACAAATGTGGAATGACAATTTCCACCATAGTTGATTCAGAAATTGAATTTGCTGTTAGAGTCATCTCACACAAGTTCTATCAATCTAGTCAGTTGGACAGCGTCCCCTATATGGAAGTGGACTAGGCATGGAAGATAATCAAGGAAGGACACACATATGACCTTGCCGAGCTCTAGCTGACTCAACTTGCTGAGAACTTGAACTCCATCCAGCTAGTGAAGAATACTATGTGTAAGTGTATCATCTTAAAATGGAAGCACTTCCATGTTAAGATCCTTTAGCCCTCCGAGTAGGTGTTTTGGGATCATGTCAAGCACCTTGAATGGGTCCTTGGAATTGATCTGGCTTTTTCCCCATTTTCCATTTCTTTTCTGCAAGATTTTGGTATCCTGAACTAAAATTTTGAGATTCTTGACTTTTGGGTCAAAGGTGACATTTTGGGTCAAAGGTGACATTTTTGGGTCAATGGTGACATTTTTGGGTCAAGGGTGACATTTTTGGGTCAAAGTCGACCTTGACCCTGACTAGGTCAAGGTCTTAGGTCGACCTTGACTAGGTCAGGGTCAATCTCGACATTGACCCCTTTCTCCAAATTTTCAAGATTCTTAATTTTTGGGCTTTCAGGAAATTTATTTTCCCACCTCTGGGTCGGCCATTTTGGGTTTTGGGATGGTAAATCTTTTAATTTCATTTAATCTAGGTATTTTTCTAAAGGTGAGGACCTAATTGGGATTTAATTCTCCAAGGTGGCCCATCTAGAGGATTGTGCCCTAGATCACTATAAAAGGAGGCCTTCCTCTCTTATTTTCACATCAAGTTTTCATATCTCATCTCAAGTTTTCATGTGCAAGCTCTCAAGCTCTCAAGATCATCACGCATTCTATTCAAGAAAGCATTCAAGTCTTCTTCTCATCCAAGTTCTCCATTGAAGATCAAGGATTCAAGCATTCAAGCCATTGAAGGGATTTGGTTCAAGCATTCAAGATTTATCATTCAAACCCTAGATCTAGCCATCATAATGGTGTGATCTTTCCTTCAAGATCCTTTGTTCATCTTCAACATTCATTCTTCTATCAAGGTGGATTCCAAGCATACAATCATGGAGGTTTGATTTAGATTTATTGTTGTGCTCAAGCTTTCATATCAATATACTTGTTTACATTTCAAATACAATTGCATTAGTTATTGAATTGCATAGCTTCATTGTTAGATCTACTTATACTACTTGCTAGCATTCTCCATTTCAATTTCAATATTAAGGTTGATTCCAAACTAGGGTTTGACCAAGTCAAACCCCCTAAACAAACCAAAAAAAACCATTTTTCTTGCAGGTACAGGTGTAGAATTTTGGATTTGAGAGTAGATTTGGATACCCTTTTTGGCAAACTTCTGGGATCTGCGAACATAATTCAAACCGGACTTCAAATAAAGAATGTGATATTTGACCTTTTATAAGGGTCAAACCTGAGCTGAGTCATCTTGAGAAAAGATTTCTAGGTTTTGTAGATCTCACAGTTTCGGTTCAAGAGTGTGAAAATCAACAGTTTCTAAGACTGTTTGACATGGTTTTCAGCAGGTTCTTTTTCAAAGGTAAGTATCTTTATCTCTTCATTTCAACATTAGTCATTTACATTTACTTTCCATATCAATACAATTCAAATGTAAGTGTAAAATATTGGTTTTGGGGTCTCTTTTATGTGCAAACCATTGTTTTAAGACCCCATCCATATTTTATCCTCTACATTTTGGTGAACCCGACTAGCTTACTCTCTTTCTTTTTGGTGTTAGATATCCTTGTGTGTGTGTTCACCTTCATCTATACATTTTGGTGAACCCAAACTACTTACTCTCTTTCTTTTTGGTGTTAGATCATTTATTTTCTTGCCTTAAGATTAGATTTCTTTTATGCTCTTGCATTTACATTTCAAAAATACAAAATAAAAATTGTAAATTTTTTTTTTCAAAAATACAAAAATATTTCATTTGAATGCATTTCGATATATCTAGATCTATTTTATATGCATTTCTTTACTCATTATCATGATGCATAAGTTGTTTCAAGTGTTTTTCAAATGCCTTATGGATAGGGATGATAATTCTCCTATAGATTTGGATATTGATTACTCTCTTCCTCATGAAGCCATTATGAATGACTACCTTTTGGGATGAACCCTTGGATAAAGACATTGATTTATCCCCTTCTTATGAAGAATCTTTGATACAAGGGGATGATTTATTAATGGATGACATATTCATACATGATGATAAATCTTTTTCCACAACACACTCCCTTTATGCAGACATTTTAGTGAAAGAAGATGATATTATAGATGTTTTACCTCCATGTGAGATTCCTTGTA
Source organism: Chamaecyparis obtusa (assembly GCA_027943335.1). Lineage (NCBI taxonomy): Eukaryota > Viridiplantae > Streptophyta > Pinopsida > Cupressales > Cupressaceae > Chamaecyparis > Chamaecyparis obtusa. The sequence goes on from BSBK01011400.1 coordinate 15,701, forward strand.
GTGATAAGGTATTAGTGGAGAATGACATGAATTCCATTAATGCTCTTCCTTTTAGTGATGATCCTATGGATAATCAAGATCTTACCTCATCTCCTCCTAGGATGTCCTCTTTTCTCCCTTTTGATGAATCTATTTGTAGTGTTGAGATGACTAATATGGTTTATCCTAAACCCTTGTTGACTATCAAAGGTTGTCCTTGCATTACTGTCAAAGGTAAACCTATGGAGTCTTTCAATGATCAAGATTCTATAGCTCACACATATCATACAAAGAATAACCCTAAACCTAATCTGGTGGTTTCTACTTCTTTTCCACCTTCTCAACCTATTCTTCCTCCTCCACCTCATCTTCCTAGCAAAGAGTATAATTTGATAACTCAATTGCAAAATACTCCTACCAAGATTTCTTTATGGGAGCTTCTTCAAACTTCACCTACCTACTATGAAGCCTTGAAAAAAGCTCTAACAACTCTTCCTACTCCACCTCCTAATCAAGAGAACATCAATAACTTCTTACAATGCATGCATGCTACCCCGGGTCCTCTTGACATTGTATTTACTCAAAAAGATTTACCTTCTAAGGAAGTTCAAAATCAGTATGATGCTCTTATGGTTGTTGTAACTATCAATAAAAGTATCATTCGTAGGACCTTGATTGATAATGGATCTGGGCTTAATTTTTGTAGCATGGACATGCTCAAAGTGATTAACACTGATCTTTCAACTATTCAACCTGACAATGTTCCTATACATGGCTTTGATAACATTGCTAAGAACACTTTAGGAATCATTACCTTACCTATCAAAGTAGGACCGGTCATCCTAAATACACCTATTCATGTTATGCTTGGACTTCTCAATTATAACCTTCTTTTGGGTAGACCTTGGTTGCATGACATGCATGTCGTTCCTTCCACCCTTCATCGTAAAGTCAAGTTTATACATAATAACAGGATGCATACACTTCATGCAGATGATGCACCTAATCCTTGTTTGAATATTTAAAATCCTACTACTCCTATTCCTAATAGCAATCCTTCTTTCTCTAATGCTATTCCTGGCGATGATTGGGGAACCTTGGATTTTACTCCTACCTTTATTGGAGAGTATAAGGTTAATGATCTTGATTTGATGAAGAAACAAAGAGAGTTTGAACAATGATTTTTTACATTTAAACCCCTTTGTAATAAATTTATCACCACTTCTACCCACAATGAACCTGTCAAATCTACTAAGGATGATATGGTGACTACTGAAGTTCCATTAATTCCTTCTAATATGTCTTCTCATTATGGTCCTGGTTATCATTTCCTAGTTAAACAAGGATTTAATGCTCAAGGATGTGATAAGCATAAACAAGGAATTCAAATGCCCTTACATACTAGGGGGCATGAGCATTCTTATGGATTAGGATTTAATCCTCAACAACAAATCAATGTTAACAACATCTCCAATAACACTTCAAAACATGATGAAACTGTGAAGGACTTTGACCAAGATGTTCTTTTTCCTAAACTCCTTCATGCTAAGATGATTACTAGACCTAAATGCAAAAAGAAACGTCATTCACACTTGAAGACTCTTCCTTTTTGTTTATATCATAGATTTCATGATCACTCTACTAATGAATGTCAAGCTTTACATTATAAAATTAGGCAACTCATTGATAGTAAGGTTATTTATATACCATGTGGCAATGAGTTGCATTTTAATACTATGTTCTCTAAATAACATTCATGTTCCTATTATGGAACTCCACATTATGTAAACAATGGTAACCTAATACTTGGGGGCTCATTGTCTTTCATAGTGTTGTGAGTGATATAATAGGTCCCCTTTCATCTTTGTTCCTATACTTGGGGGGCAAGGATGTCGTTTCCTTCTTTTTTGTCTTTCTAGGATTCACCTCTTTCCTTGGTTAAGCAGTATCTAGCTATTATGTGATATCCAATTATACATGAACATTTTGGTTTGCATTGAGGATCTTTTTCTTTGATCACAACCAATTTCATTATTTGAAATTGGGTTTCCATGGTGGATAAATCTCTCACCTTGGAAGTTGAGTAATGTGCTATCCCTCACAAGGGTTACTTTTTCACTTCTTGCATGATATCTCTTTGCATTCATCCCTTCCATGGCCTCATAGGAGTTGTAACCTTCTTGGCTTGGACTGGGTGTTGTCTATGGATATTGTATTGAGGATGAAGAAGGCTTTATCCTTGTTCTTTTCTTTCCTTAACATGCCAAAATAGTATGTTTTTTCCATATTAAGGAGGGGGCATATATACGGCCTCCCTCAATCTATATTATGTATTTTTGTTCTAACCTTTTGTTTTGCAGCATGCTAAATCTTAGAAGGTAATGCACATAAGTTGCTAAATCTTGAAGGGACATGCATTTCTAATTTCAAATATGCTAAATCTTCCGAAGGTAACACACATAAGTTGCTAAATCCTAAGGAGACATGCATTTTTCAAATTTTTTCAATATGCTAAATCTTGGAAGGTAACTGATGTAGGAGCATCCTGGGTCTAAGAGCAATCTTGCATCACCCAAAAATATTTCTATTTTTGTATTCAATAAGGGCTATCTTGTGTAGAGCTGCTATTTATGGAAACTTACTATTTTTAGTAAGTTGGTCTTATGATCTTAGAATGTTTTGATTTTACATGTGGAGGTTCATCTCAGTCATATCAGCCTGCCAGCAAAGTTTGATGGTTAGATCAGGTCTAGTTTTGAAGATATTGAAGATTTTCGGTATTGGCAGCAGGGTATAGAAACATTGAACTCAGTTTTGAAGGCTTTAGAGGCCTCAGCTGAGGTCAAAAATTTGGGTGATAAGCACTTGCATAGGTCAGGCCTGTAGAGCGCTTTGTGGCATTTCCAAAATGGGGTTATAATAGTCAATCGGGTCAACTGGTGATGACTTATGGTGTTCAAAAGTCGGGCCACTTGAAATGGCGAAAAATAATTTTCCTTCAAAATTTCTGTTCGGGTTTCAAAAGTTATTTTGAGCCGAATTTGATGTAATAAATTGAAAAATAAAATAATTCTAAGTTTGGTCAACCCTTAGGGCTAAATTTTTGGAACCTTCTCGGGCGGTGGAAAATGCCTATATAAAGAAGGCCCGTAGTGTTGTCTAGGGAAGTTCTAGGTAGTAGATCTAGGTATTGATTTGAGGCTCTGTCCTACAAAATATTGTAAGGGAATTCCCATGTGGCTTTACATATTGTAAGTCTGAAAGTTTGTAATTCCACATTTGTGGAGATAATAAGAAGCAAATTTTCTATTCTTGCATATTGTTGTTGTTGTTTCTCTGTTTCTGTTATGTGTTTGTGGTATTAAGGGGAGCACCCTTCATCAGTAACGTACATAAGTTGCTAAATCCTAAAAAGACATGCATCTATATGCTAAATCTTCCGATGGTAATGCACATAAGTTGCTAAATCTTGAGGAGAAGTGAATTTAATATTCATAGTGATACAAGAAGGTGGATCTATGAATATTCCATAGGCCATCAAAAGATGCATTATGATTGCAAGCACAGTTTATGGGTGAACCTATTGGGCTCTCCCTCCAGGGTGATTCATAGTAAGGTGGGCATCTTACTGGGTGAGGTAATCACTTTCTCCTTTCTTTCTTTTTTGCTTTCATGCTAGTAGGACAGGATCATGAAGCTATGTTATTTATAATGTTTCTCTTGTCTTTCTTATGTAAACATTTATGCTTTTATGATAGCTTTCCAAATATGATATTAGTATGAGAAATATTTCTTACTGAGGTTTCTTATGCTAATTGATTTGGGTTATTTAGTACTAACTTGTGTTCTTTTGGTTTTCTCTTTTCGTACCCTCATGCATGTATGTTGAGTTAGAATCCTTATTCTAGGGGCTTGTGCCCTTAGCTAAGTGCTATTGTATCTCTTTGTGAATCCACTTGGATCTCCTCTTTCTTCTCCTTTACCAAGATTTTGCATCGAGTCCATACTCTTGCTAAAGTGGGGGCTTAATGTATCATCTTAAAATGGAAGCACTTCCATGTTAAGAGTGTTTAGCCCTCTGAGTAGGTGTTTTGGGATCATGTCAAGCACCTTGAATGGGTCCCCAACTTTGATTTGGCTTTTTCACCATTTTCCACTTCTTTTCTGCAAGATTCTGGCATCCTGAACTGAAATTATGAGATTCTTGACTTTTGGGTCAAAAGTGACATTTTGGGTCAAAGGTGACATTTTGGGTCAAAGGTGACATTTTTGGGTCAATGGTGACATTTTTGGGTCAAGGGTGACATTTTTGGGTCAAAGGTGACATTTCTGGGTCAAGGGTGACATTTTTGGGTCAAAGTCAACCTCAACCCTGACTAGGTCAAGGTCTTAGGTCGACACTGACTAGGTCAGGGTCAACCTCGACATTGACCCCTTTCTCCAAATTTTCAAGATCCTTGATTGTTGAGCTTCGGGCTTTCGGGAAATTTATTTTCCCACCTCCGGGTCGGCCATTTCGGGTTTCAGGATGGTAAATCCTTTAATTGCATTTAATCTAGGTATGTTTTCTAAAGGTGAGGAACTAATTGGGATTTAATTCTCCAAGGTGGCCCATCTAGAGGATTGTGCCCTAGATCACTATAAAAGGAGGCCTTCCTCTCTTATTTTCACATCAAGTTTTCATAACTCATCTCAAGTTTTCATGTGCAAGCTCTCAAGCTCTCAAGATCATCAAGAATTCCATTCAAGAAAGTATTCAAGTCTTCTTCTTCATCCAAGTTCTCCATTGAAGATCAAGGATTCAAGCATTCAAGCCATTGAAGGGATTTGGTTCAAGCATTCAAGATTTATCATTCAAACCCTAGATCTAGCCATCATAATGGTGTGTTCCTTCAAGATCCTTTGTTCATTTTCAACATTCATTCTTCTATCAAGGTGGATTCCAAGCATACAATCATGGAGGTTTGATTTACATTTATTATTGTGTTCAAGCTTTCATATCAATATACTTGTTTACATTTCAAATACAATTGCATTATCTATTGAATTGCATAGCTTCATTGTTAGATCTACTTCTATGACTTGCTAGCATTCTCCATTTCAATTTCAATATTAAGGTTGATTCCAAACTAGGGTTTGACCAAGGCAAACCTCCCAAACAAACAAACAAAACCATTTTTCTTGCAGGGACATGTGTGGAATTTCAGATCTAAGAGCAGATTTGGATACCCTTTTTGGAAAACTTCTGGGATCTGTGAACATAATTTGAATCGGACTTCAAATAAAGAATGTGATATTTGACCTTTTGAGGGTCAAACCCAAGATAATTCATCTTGAGAAAAGATTTCTAGGTTTTGTAGATCTCGCAGTTTCGATTGAAGAGTGTGAAAATCAACAGTTTCTAAGACTGTTTGACATGGTTTTCAGCAAGTTCTTTTTCAGAGGTAAGTACCTTTATCTCTTCATTTCAACATTAGTCATTTACATTTACTTTCCATATCAATACAATTCACATGTAAGTGTAAAATATTGGTTTTGGGGTCTCTTTTATGTGCAAACCATTGTTCTAGGACCCCATCCATATTTTATCCTCTATAGTAAGTTTGGTTCCTTACTGATTTGTCTATTCTTTTATGTCAAGAAGAGTTTTCCTAAACATGGAGATGTTACATGGGACAAGAAGAAACCCATCACTATTTGAATAAATGAATTTTTAAATTAGATTGGAGATGATTTTGAAGGAATAATGGATAACTATTTTATCGAGTTTAAAAAGAAGATGAGAAATAGGAGTAGAGTCCCTGTTTCTTTGATTGGAAAATACAGCAAGGATATATGTTTTCTAGTAGACACAAATTTTACTTACGGAGAGGTAGTCCTACCTAGGGTTTCATGGTTAATGCCATTACCCTATGAACTTAACATAGATGAAGCTACTGCTGCAATCACAACCCTCTTAGTTGAAGAAATTGATAGTAAAGCACCTTACTTTGGAACATTTGATGGAGCCAAATCCAAGATCTCTTTGGAATTATTGGCTGCCACCACAAAGAGGAAAAGAAAGAAGATAGTGAGAAACCTGGAAAACTATGTTAAAGAATCTGAGAAGGATGCACCACTAGAGTTGACCCAAGGATTGGGAGAAGATGAATAGAGTGAAACTAGTGTAAGTGAAAAAGAAGAAGAGAAAGAGAAGAAACCAGTAATTATCGAGTCCTCAGCTAAGAAAAGAGTGTTGAAACCTAAAGTGTCATCGACACCATCACTTAGGCCCAAAAATAGAAGAACTACTTCTGAGACTCCTAAGATGCCTCCTCCATCTGCTAAGTGAAAACTCACACTTCCCAAGGTAGTGCCAACTAAGGTTATGAAGAGGCTGAGAAGGAAACTTGTTCTAGCACAAGATGATGATGAAGAAACTAAAAGTGATGAAGGAGTAAAGGGAAAGGTTACACAATAGGGTGCACAACAACTCACTGTTGATGAATTATTTCTTAAGATTACTAGCTCTGCAATAGTGGATGAGTTGAAAAGATTAAAGTTTGGGAACATGAGCATTGGAGATAAAGAGAAAGTAGAAGATGTTATTCTTGAAATGTTATGCACTTTCAAGATGATGCCAATTCAAATTTAAAATAGAATTCCTAAGGAATTATGCAATAGGGTTGCACATAAATGGGAATATGCTTTGCAAATAGAAAAGGAAATAAGGGAGAGTACATTAGCACAACTTTAGTCCACTCTCACCCCTGCCAACATCAAATAGATAATTGAGCAATAAAGAGGTAAGTTTGATCCCAAACTTAGAGCCTATCTAATTCTTCAACACAAGGTTGAAGATGTTGTACAAGAAAGTATCAAAATTTGGAAGATATTGTTTGGATTGTTGATTGACAAGGATGAAGGAAAAGATGCTACTACTTCGACAGTTGTTGAACTTGAAATTTAAAAAAAAAAAATGGAGACTGGAACTCCTAAGGAAGTGAAAACATAGGACACATCTAAAGTTCACATTGTTGACATACCCAAGGAGAGCCCCATTAAGAATTCATTTTTGACTAAGGATGATTTAAAAAATATGAAAGAAACTGATACACCCTTACTAGGTAGTAACACTGTACTATTATAGGTCATGGATTATCCAATAGTTATTAGCACACAATCTATTGATGTGAGTCCTACTCTACTTGAAATTTCTACTTTTGACAAGTTAGTTGGTACAAGCCTTACCGAGGAACCGTCAAGTCGGTACCACTAACTCAATCTACATCTACCGAGGAAGAGGACAAAGTAGAAGGAAAAATCCAAAGTCCTCCTATGGAAGACAACAACAAAGAAGAACAAGGAATTCAACTAGATGGCCAAGCTATTAGTCATGCTGAGGATAAGGGGAAAGGAGAAGGAAATATCAAAGGCAAATTCATTAAGGAGCAAGAGCCAAAGGAGCAAGAGGCAATAAAACCTCTTGTACAGATGCCGAGTGGAAGCACCCCACTGAGAGTACAGAAGGAGAAAGATGAGGTAACAATTGATGAGGTCATTATTATTCATAAATGAGATACTGATAACCTCTCTTATGAGAAACTATAGATATTGAAGGATTTTTTGACAAGCAAAAGCAAGCAAGTAGAACTCCGAAGGGAGCATCAATAGAAACAGGTCCTTCATGAAATAAAAGATATATTTAATGAAGTTTATGACTTATCAGATGTAAATAGTTCCATTCCCATATTGGAACAACTTGTACACATTGTCCAAAAAGTAAATAATGAAGTTAGTTGTGCAAGTGATAAGTTATTTGAATGGTTAGAACAAAGGTTTGAAACCAAAATGCTCAAGAAGATATTTACCGAAATAGCAGTGAAACAGGTTGAGCTGTCCACTTTGGTAAAGGAGACTGAGGGGTTAGTTGTGAATGGACAATCTCTGTTAGCCAAAATATGTAATGTTGAACTATTCAATGATGAGAATCAATGATTTCTTGAAACTCTAAAGAAAGAGATTAACACTACAAGTCAGTCCCTGAGCTTGGATGCAGACACCAGTGCAACACATTATGTCAAAATCATGCAGAGCCAAGGTAAGTTAGCCGAGATGATGGCTAATGATGGAAAGATTTGTTCTCACCTACTCTCTATCCAAACCATTTTGACACCTCATCTGGAGGCCATACAGAGAAAGTTAGCAAAGGCTAAGGAATTAACGCATAGTAATCCACATTTGTCCATAGCTGAGAGCCTCATCAGTTTAGCTGCCGATCTAGAAGTGCAGACACAAGTTTTAAACATTGCTTCAACAGCTTGGATGAATGCACTCTACATGATCATGGTGCTGCATAAACCTTTTTTGGAGAAATTTTGTGAGCTACCTACTGATGAAGAGATTCATCGTGTCAAAAACAAGGGGGAATCATCATGACATGAGTAAGGACAAAAACTAAATAGGGACAAGTAAAAAAAAATTTTAATGTATATATATCTCAGGGGGAGTATTAGGCTAGTACAAACATATTTTTGTAATTGTAAATACAAATGTCATGACAAAGTGTTTTTTCCACTAATGTCAAAGGGGGAGATTGTAGATCTCTATTGTTTTGTTGACCATTAGTGCTTCACACTTAGTCATATATCTAGGCAATGATGGTCGGTCATCATTGTGACTGAGTCATCTTGTAAAAGGCCGAGTTATATATTGTATACTTACCAAGTAATAGTACTGCCAAGTAAAGTCATGGTCACTATGTGTTTATAATATACCAAGTATAGTTTTTGCTGAGTTACATATATCAATGAATACTGAGCAATAAAGAAGATTAAAAGATGTTGAGTACAGTTAATGCCGAGTACCAGGAATAGCTTTTACTGAGTTAGCCAGGAATGACATACAAGTTTGAAATGGCACAGTGATCGAGGTAAACCATTTTTGGTGATAGTGGTGTTTTGTATTTTGTTTATTGAGGTAATTACACATCCATCTTTTAATCATTGATCCCTATGTAATACCTAGATCCAATCAAAAAATTGTACAGCTTAAGTGACAATAGAAATAAATCTAAACCGTAGATCTTGAATCGATAAAATGTTTTTGTTATTATATAAGGTCAAGATCTAAACCAAGAGAAGTGTGTGAATTAGAGAGAAAAAGAGATATTGAGATCGAATAAGTATGAGAGAATGATCAGAGAGGTATATTTAGAATAGTCAAGTATTCAAACAGAGTCCAGTGACCGATCTAAGAAGTGAAAGGATAGAATCAAGAAAGATCAAATAGAAGAGATCACCAATATACAGTAAAGAGGAGATCAGTAATCTGCATGTGAGTGCAAACTAAAAGATTAGGTACTGAGACACTTTGACCAGTGTATTAGGGTAAATCTCTTAACTGAGTGCTTACTTTGTTGTAAGTTTTTTAATCCTTTAACAAGGTAGACTGTATAAGTCTTTTAGCTTTTGACATAGCAGACCTTTCATATAATAGATCATGAATTGATCACATTTTGTAAGCCTTAATAGGAAAAACTTATTATTGTAGTAGTGAAGATTTGTGGGTGTCATCCCCACCCCAGTTTTACCTTTCAAGGGTTTCTAGGTTACCAAAATTATGGTGTCATGAATGATTTCATGTATGCTGCTTTATATGTTTAGTTACTTAAAATGATCAAGTTTTGTTTATGTCATGCATAAAGTTTTATCAGATTAAAAGGGTAAAGTAGGTAACATCTGATTCAGCCCCCCTCACAGTATTACTTTCCCACTTATATTTCCAACAGTTAGTTCCAAAATGTATAAGGGGCGTAAGGTAGTTTGATCAACTATAGGGACAAGACTACCCTCTAGAGTTTTGGCTCTGCAAAACCAAGGTGGGTATACCTAATCCATTAAAATAATACTCTTAGAACACCAAGACTGGATTTGAACAATAGATGATAGCGAGAAAGTACTAAATGTCAACCAAACATCCATTGACTCTCCATTTCTATGGACAAGCTAACAACTCCTCAACCAAAATTAAAGGTTATGACCGGTTTTTAATTCAACTTTTCAAATTGTAACAACCTTGATCAATACATGTTAACATGAGATATACTCACTTAGGCCAGTGCCTCATCCATTGGGCAAGAACTCCAAAATAAAGTGGAAGAAAAGACTATAAAATATCAAGGATTCATAGCCATAAATACATCTATCACAAATAATTACTACTTATAGATAATCCTTGTACAAATTAGGATGAACTCATATCCCATCCAGAGCAATATTTAATCTAATCCTAGATCAGAACTCAGTAATGAAGATACACACATAAACAATTATTTACTGAACTAGAAAGTTCAAAATTCATAGAACTTGACACAAAGGAGAGAAAAGAACCATATATTTGTATTAAGTATGATGAATCATGCCTATGCATACAATTTATCTCAGAATACAAGCTTGCAAATAATAGCTTAGACCTCCAACTTTTTATCTTTCATTAACAAATACTGAAGTAAAATTTTATAATCTGAACTAAGAATAGGGTTAACAAAATATTCCTTTCAAACACCTAACTCCCAATACCTCCTAATGATCATGAAAAATCCTTTTATCAAAAGGATTGCAACAAGCATCTGATCATTTAGGGCAACAATTAAAAATAGCCAACCACTTTCAAATAGTTGAATTACTGCAGACAAGACATGCCACCCAACACAAGGCCATCGAGATCAAACTGATCTACAACCATAGCAACACTCTAGCTATGTACCTCACAAGGAAAAATAAATCATCACAAACCCCTGTTGATTCAGGCTGCATCAAAGATGACGTGAAATTTATATCAACTTCTTCTCAGTAGAAGTACTTCAGGACACAAAATCAGCACATGACGACCACCATGATTCTACTCATAAATTTTCACCTACAACCAAGCTGAAACATGACCAAATCTGATTTGGATTTATGGATTTTTGGCTCACTATATTAAAACCCTACAGAAAACCCTAAATACTTTTGAAATTTGAAAAAACAATGGTTACCAATAGGTTTCAAATATGACCGTTGATCAAATCTCTTCCCAACACATCGGGTGGTTCCTATTTAAATCTTCCTAGCAGAACTAAAAAAATTTCCACATAAACCACCATCCAATAGAAATATTTCATTAAAACCATGTGCAAAATTGTGGCACCTTAAGAATCTTACTCAGTAGGACAGGTGTCAAATGGTCACAAAAGTGAAAACATTAACCAGTGAGCAACTTTCCTTTGTGGCATGATGAACACCATTGATCTTCCCTAGATACATAAAAACTTTATCGCTTATGAAAGCTAGTGACCCCACTTTGAAAAGAGACACGTGGAAACTTCTAGAAACTTTGGACCCACTGGTATGTGACATCACCCTAGACACATGTCACATTGTCACATTCCTGCAAATAGGAAACTCCCAGTGAAGTTAGGCTAAGACACAATGACCAACTTTGATTAGATCTAATTAGGCAATCCTCGTTTAAAGATGAAACTTGGCCCCACTTCTGTTGCCTTTGGTCTTTCTTTCAATCAGATGGTTGTCACAATCCCGCAAAAGTTAACATCTGGGCATCTTAAGATAAAGGCAATGTGGTGATCGTAGATCTTGATCAAACTTTAATCGACCACTTAGCCATAAGAAACTAGGCCTGCATGATAGATGTTATTCAGTCATAGCCCCACAAAGAGGAAAATCCTGACAATAGGAAGCTTGTGGGGTAATGACAACCACAAGATTTCAAATGATCTAATGGTTTTGAATTAATCCAAGAAAAGCTAAAGTACTAAGAGAAAATTTTAATGGAAAGGGGACCCTGATGAAATCTAAGTGATAACACAAAGGTTTATAACTTATGTGATAAAAGGGCACATGCATTTATTCAAACCTTAAGTATTGAAAAAGGCAATGAAGAAATAGATGGACTACCAAGGAGCTAGGGTTTTTGGATTTAGACAAATTTCATGAAGCCCTAGGAAATGAATAAAACCTTACTTCTCAAACCTTCAAATAGCCATATCTCTATGGTCTTTGCACCAAAATGCATGTGATCTAAACTAGACCTTGAACACATCTTGAACTATCTATGGCTAAGCTCACAAGCTATGAAACCTAATAGATTTTCTTTGTAGATCAAAACAATTTTGCAATAGGACAAGGCAACTTCAATTTTTTTTGTAGGAATAGATCATTTTCTTAGGATTTTGGTTATGATAGGAAAATGGCCTAACACCGCACATATCCTCATATTACTCCTAATGCTCCTCGTAATTTGGATGCCATATAAAAAATGCACAAATGGAACTATCTACAAAGATCCACAGATTGTCATGTCCACTCTATAAGACAAGTTCAAGCAAAGAAAAATCCAATCAAGAAATCCAACACATCCCAATGGCCACAAAGGCCTAGCAAAGAAAAAGAAGAATCCAATGCATCCAAATGGCCACAAAGGCCCATCAAAGAAAAATAAAAATCAACTGCATCCCAATGGCCACAAAGGCCCACCAAAGCTAAAGAAAAAACTATGTGGATCCCAAATCCCAAAGATGCAATGCATCTAAAAGAAATAACCACAATGTCATCCATGGTTTCTTATCCAACAACTACTCATTCCCCTCCTCCATCTCCTAAATCCATTTTGGGTCCCTATGTCTCAAGATCTTCTAGTAAAAATCTTCCATCACATCCACCTTCCTCACACCATGTGCCAATGTTTATCCTAACAACATCCTCCTATCATGATCAATTCCCATCATTCCATCCAAAAAATTTCTACCACCATATCTCCCATCTCCCCTATTGCATCCATGCCTTTGCATAATTCCTCTATCCTTAAAAAGTTGTACCAACATCTAGGCAAATCAGAAAGTCAGTAAAATATCAGCAAAAATTTAAAAAAAATAAAAAAGTCAATGATAGATCATCAAAAAGTTAGAAGAAAAAATTAGAAAATCCATAAAAATTGGAAAAATCATGAAAAATATCAAAAAAGAAAAGAAAAGAGGAAACCATTCATCTAATCATGAAAACTTGGCAATTCAAGTGCCTTGGACAAGTACCATGATGAAAACCTAGAAAATAGGCATCATGCACAATCCCCCCAGTTCCTTTCTACAATTGGGGGCCATTCCCTTATATCAAATTTTATCTAGCATCTCCTCCATCCCATTTTTCTCTCATTTCCTCCTCCTTTGGATCTTGATAACAAAATAAAGACCACCAAGTATACATGTTTTTTGGGCACCTTTCAACATCCACCTTCCTATCACAACTTCCAGCCACCTATCCTCTATATCCTTCCTATCTTCCATCAAATCATACCCCATCCTAATGCCTCTGAATACATGATCTATCCTAAGAAGGGGCATCTTGTTCCTTGGTGACATATTCCTTGTAGACCCATCCAAATCCTTATCTTCCATCTCCCAATCCAAAGCATTCCTCTATCTAAATCCTAAGTATTTCCTCCATCCAAATTCCTTAGAATTTCCTCCATCTTTCCATCACCTAGTATCTTCCTTTGTCAATGGTATCTAGCTATAGGATATCCCCATGCAATCCAATGCTATTCATTCATATCCAACTATTCCTAGAAATCTTCCAAACATCTGTAAATTTTATCCACATCCTCTAGCTATCCAAGGGCCAACATACAAGATCAAGGCAACCTTATCCAATCACATCCTTAGTCCCATGATAAGCCTTGATCTCAATCCAATTATCCTAGTTGGGATGCATCCTTCCCAAATTCATGTCATTTTAGGACACATTATCCATCATCAACCTATCTACCATTAGTCCATCTTGGATTTCTATCCTAGCCAGGGCATCATCTAGCATATCTTTGAAGCTTTAGCTTCATCCCTAGATTCCTTGTACATCCTATCCTAAGTCTTGTACCATAGTGTCAATCGTGTCTTCACCTAAGCTCATTTGAACATATGTGTCTTTAGGTCTCATCCTCTACATCAGTCAGCCCTTGTGTCATCATGACCTATCCAGCTAAGTGCTTCAACAATCATCCCTTGGTCCTTTTGAGGTTCAAGTGTCTTACCTATCTCTTGTCATAGGAATCCATATCCATTTACCCACCATCCACTGTGTGTCTGAGTTTCTCAATCCTTATCCTAAATTAGAATCATCCCAACACTACCCCTTGTCTAAGCATTGTCTAGGGAATCTTTTACTTGTCTTTGTATGCCTCATTATCTCGAGCAAGAGATTGGCATACACTAGCAAGAATCATGTCATTCTAAAGATCATTAGTCTATCTTAGGTTGACAATCCAATCCTATCCTCTAATCCTACATTAGGAATCAAAAACTCATCCTTGACACTTGGTAATCCTCTACCATCCTCTACAAATCAATCCTTAGCAAGTCAATCATCCTCCATCATCCTACAGATGGAAAAATTCTTTGTGAGATACTTTTTATTTCATTTGTTCCTTTGGATCTTTTCTTATCTTTCGAGCTCTCTTGTGCATGTCTCTTCATCTCTTGCACATATCTTTGCATCTTGTTGTACATATCCTCATCAGTCCTATAGCATTATTTGATCAGATATCTTGTCCCATCCAGCCTTGCACTTTAGCAACATCAATTGTCAACTATCCTTTATCACCGTAACTATCTTTGAACCTCATCATTTTCCAATCAACAACACAACATTCTCCCTATCAACATGGGTCTACAAAGATGTATCCTTTTCTATTGTCTTGCCTAAGCCTAATCATAGGTCCACATAGATTTATCCTTCTATATCATCTGACCTAATAAATCAAACTAGCTCAATGATGATGTATCCTTTGCCATGTCTAGACCTAATCTCCCCCCAGCAACCATCAATCTCTCTCCTTGGCAAAGGATGTCTTTTGGAATTATCATTTTGATCTTAGATTTTGTCATTTGGATCTTGGTAATCTCTTATGGCTTCTCATTGTCCTCCACTCAAAGTTTCCATGATCCTTTATATCATGGTTTTCTCTGAATGAGGACAATCTAGGGAAAGGTCTTTTGATCTTTTTCTTTTGCCTGTGAGTCAATCATCTATTTTTTGTTTCTCCAGCATCATTTCCACCATGCTCCTTCAAGTCTCATGTGTGCTTTTCTTTTTTCATCAGTCCTATGCAATGCTGGTGACAAGGCCTTGAGTTCCTTCATAACCTTGGTAGGTCTCTAGCTTTGCGATATCAAACTAGGTTATGCTCTCAAAAATATCCAACACATGGAGCTCCCTAAATCCCTCATCATGCATTATATAGATTAGTCTTGCATCTTACATCCTTCATATAGCTTCATCCTGCATTTCACCATCATATTGCTTTCATGCATCTTTTCTCTTGGAAGGATGTCTATTTATCCCCCCTTCCCATCTCATTCCACATTTCCTTTCCCTTCTGTGTTCTTTTTGAGAAAATTCCACAAAGTTTCCTCTTTGCATTATTTTCTCAAGGGGGCACAACCCCTTATCCTCTAATTCTAGCTTGGGGCATCTTATTTTCTTGTCTTTGATGCCATGCCACTTGTGGCATCACATCAAAGAGGGGCAAAATGTAGACACCTAAAAATTCATTGGTAAATAAAAGTATTTTTATTTTTTGAAAACCCCTGATGATATCATCATTTGTTAATTAATTATTTATTTGATTAATTAATTTATTTTTATGTCATTAAATCCTCCTATCTTAATTAAAAATATTTAATTAGGGAATCCCTTCCAGAAATGTTTAAATTTAATTTAAACATCATTCCCACTAAAATTTATTAATTATTTAATAA
This sequence comes from Chamaecyparis obtusa, assembly GCA_027943335.1. Taxonomy (NCBI): domain Eukaryota; kingdom Viridiplantae; phylum Streptophyta; class Pinopsida; order Cupressales; family Cupressaceae; genus Chamaecyparis; species Chamaecyparis obtusa. Next base: position 31,470 of record BSBK01011400.1, read on the forward strand.
ATTGACCAAATCCTTTAAATAAATGAAATATTTATTTAAATCCCTAAAAACCCTAGAATCTTCTAGAGATTCCTATACCCTTCTAATCTTTCGTAAACCTTTCCTAAACCTACTTAGAGGATGATTCCTACCCTTTCTTATCCTAATCCAAGTCTCCTTGACTTTTGGTCAAACCCCCTCATCAATAGCCTCTTACACCACTCATTAAGGCTCTTACAAGCCACAAGTGAAGACCTATGTCTTCTCTTACACTTTGGTCCCCTTGCACACTTCCCTAGTGTTTCTCACACATGTATGAGAAACCTTAACCAAGGCTAATCTAAACTTACCCAGAACTCAACCTTAGACTCTACCAAAAACCCTAACTTTGACCCTGAGTCTTCTTCATAACCCAAGCTCTTCTTCAAATCCTATAAATACTCTCACTTCTTAGAGAAAAATAAGAAATTCATCTTTCATTTCATAGTAGTGTTATAATGCTAGATTATTTCTAAATCTTTAGCTTTTATCATATTTTGTTAGATTAACTCATTTTGAAGCTTCCATAACTCACATCATAGCTTAGAACTAATGGATTAACCTACTTTAATTCATTTTTTTGCATTTCTTTTCATCACATCACATCTCATTTGGATTAAAACCAACTCAGGATTACTCATTTGTAGCTTAATTTGCATTTTTTAATCATTAGGCTCCTTAAGGCCTTAGGGACAAATTAGGTGCTTTATACCTAGTTTTGTACCACTATGGGGTTCTCATGGTCCATAATCAATCCTAATCCCTCCTAATCAGCATTAGGTATAATATTAATGTGTTTTGAGATCACACACACATCCCTAAAGCCAGAGAAAATCAAACGGTGACAAGTTGCTCTCGTTTTAGCTCTATCTGAGGTATCATGCAAATAGTTTTTCTATATGTTTAGTATATGCTACTAGGACTAATGTTTGAATGTATATGCATGTTATGAATAGGTTAGGTTTGCATTTATCACACAAACAACTCACTTTTTGCAAATACAAATCCAATTTAGCTCATACGTTGATCTACTAACTGGCCTTCATTTTCATCTCCATCTCTGATCTGCTTGGAAATACTTCAAGAAATCACATCTCTATGCAGCTCTTCTTAGCCTTCTTCTTAGGTTCACCAATCAACAAAATCAACCTCTCCTTGCATAACCTACAATTAGGTCAGCCTTATATCTCCTTGATTAGGTAGCTTAATCTTTTTCCGCTTAATCATCTTCGTAGATATTAGGTTTAGGTCAGATTCATCAAATCCTTCCAACATTTTGTTCTACACCTTATCCTTCTAGATACTTCTTAAAAATTCTCCTTGAATCCATAATAAAATGGTTTACCATGCACTAAATGTTCCAGGTCATTCATCCTTATCTTCAACACATTTTACATATCCCAAGAATTAAATTATGTTGGCTGAGAATCTCAATTCTTTCATAAACTATAAAATACTAACATTCGGTCAATACTGTGTTCTTCTACTCGATCATCGCTAGATAGCTCAGTCATCGCTAAAAATGTTCTTCTTGTCAATTACTATTTTCTCTTAGTTAATTCTCTGATACTCAATAGTTACTGATGCTTGGTTGACACCAAATTTTCTCAACTTATATTGGTGCTCGGTTAACACTAGCATCACTTGGCTTACACTAAAGTTTCTTAATCTTCTTCTCTTTTTCTTGGTTAAGCCTAAGCTTTCATAATTTCTTTCCTCATTTCTTCAAAGCTTCAAAAAAATTGACTTATTCACTTAGTGTTATAGATTAACAACACATTACCTAGCCAAGGTGCCAACTAATCAAGTACCCTTTGTAGTTTCTCATGACTCAACCTTTCACTATGTCTTCTTGTTATCTCCTCTTTTCAAATCCTCTTCTTCAATTAATAATTATGGTACTTTACTAGATAGCAATTGTCTCACTAGTTAAGGTTTGACATCAATGACAATATAACAATTTTTTTAATTGTAGTATCCAACAATATGTTCATACATGTATACTAGAAAATATATATCTATTACATTTTTTTTAATAGAATGAGTGATTAGGAAATACTAAGACAACATAATATATGTATATATACATGTCCTTGTATATATGCATATATTTTATTCTCATAGCCTTCTATTTTCTTTTAAAACAACTATATATATATATATATATATATATATATATATATATATATTCTTTTAAGGATTAAAATAGGGGTAAATATCAGAATGAGATTATGTATATATTTTTTTTTAAAGTAAGATATGTATGAAACTAAATGATTTTTTTTAGAACAAAAAATTCAACAATATACACAAGAAGATTTCTCTCTTTTTCATTGACAATAACAATACTTTTTTTATAAAAAAACAAAGAGTTAAACAACAATAAAAAAACTCATAAATTTATCATTGAACTTCCATAAGTAATTTTTTATTTATTTTGTAATTCTGAAAGAAGAAGAACATTAAATTTACATATACTTTTTTGAACTAAAATGTGCATGAAACATAAAGGTTCCTTTTTTATCAGCAATTTCAAACAAGCAAGCACAAACATATTTTTTTTTCCTTTTCTTAATAGAAGTGTTTTTTTTAATACCATAAAATGTCATATGTACAACAACAATGAATTTTAACAATAAATATGTACGCATCTTTTTTCTTTCAAATTTTAAATCAGTTCTAAACACAACATAAATTTATTTTTTTACAAGTTTACAAAATTACTATCTCTTTAATGAGGAATAAATTTACCAGGAAGCACTTTCCAAAGTCTTTGAAAAGAATATACAACATTCCCTTTTTTTAGCAATACAAAGTGACACATTTCATTTCCCTTTTCTTTTCTATAATGAACAAAGAAAAATCTTCAATCCAATCCTTTCTTCTTCTACATCCATAATGTTAAAATTTTGTAGAAAAATAAAGGTCTTGTCCATGCACTAGTACAATTGGCAATTATTTTCGACAGACAGTTGGTCAAATTTTCTACCAAAATTGGTCGAATAATCTACAAATTGTTTGGTCTCTATTTTTTGAGTCAAATTTTTGACATATTGTTGTTAAGGTAGAATGTTCTACACCAATCTTGGTCAAAATTCACATGTACAGTTAGGAAGCCATTAGGTTGAACTTTCAACCAAACTAGGTAGAAATTTTTAGCCCGTCTGACTAGGATGCCAAACCCATGACGCTAAATTTTGACACAAAGTGGTTGAAATTTAGACCACTCATTGTGAGGGTTTCAACCAAGGTTGGTCAAAATTTCAACTACTAATAGAATTTAAAAAACAAATGAAGATAAATATCTAGAGTAATCACGAACAACATCCTGCTCAATGATTAGTCTAGATATTTATCTTCAGGTGTTACTTTGCATTAATATTTATCGCTATTTATTTTGTTATGTTACTTTACTATTTTTTTTAAATGGTAATTTGTAATTTTATTAATTGTAACAGGTTAGAACCTGGCCTAAACCAGGGATAGCTACATTCAGGAGAGCTATCTCCCCAAATATTTGGTAAACCCACATCAATCACACAAGCTTCAGAAGAAAGAAAGAAAGAAAGAACCTCCACAATTTTCTCTAAACTACACCCTTTTTCTAAGAATGAAGGATCATGTCAAAAGATTTATTTTCATTTTTCCTTTTTCTCCCTTTTACAGTTTCCCACCCATCCTCCAATTTGGCTGCTTCATTTTGCCAATCCTTGATATTATCCCCTGAAATACAACCCACACCCAAGTGAAAATTCCCATGTTGATGTAGATGATCATCTGATTGCTCATCCACCTTATCTCGGGACCCAACAGGTCTTTTCTTTTCTTTGCCCTCTGGTGTGGCTACTACCTTTCTAGCACTCTACCCATCATCCAAACCATCCACTCCCTTCATAACATTGGTCACTTTACATGCATTTCCAATTTCTTGATTTGAAAACACCTCCTACACTAGAATGGAATCCCTTTGTGATCTAGAGGCTATTCCCAACACCCTTTACTAGTTTTAAGTAATTTTATACGATCACTAGCACATTTAGTGCATGGATGAGAAAGGGTATCCAAAGTTTCTAGATTCTGAGAAGAGGTATGAGTGGAGGCAAAAGAAGGGATATTTGTGAAGGTTTTATAGATGTAGGTTACTGAATCATCATCTCTACACTGGTACTCAATCTAGAAACCCTCATATGTATATAACCACTCTAGAAAATGTCCACATCTAGAAAATCTCCACAAAAATCCCTTCTTTCCTCCACTGCATATACGTCTTCTCAAAATATAAAAAATCTCCATCATTGATTCCCATCAATGTACAAATAAAATGGTGAGAAAATGCTTAATCCCTAATTAAATCTTTGACAAATAAAATTGTGACAGATTACTTAAAGAATTTGGAAAGCTCACAATGTTTAGAGACACACTTGACTCCAAGTTCCATGTACAACAAAAATGATTTGTCCAATTTGGATAGGAATTCTAATTTAATTAGTTCATGGACTGAGACCTTAAATTATTGACCTTCTCTTTGTTTCGAGAATAGTTTAATATTCTCTACTTAACAGGGCCAACCACGTGAAGGTGGAATCTCATCTGGCCCCTCCTAGGAGCCTCTTATGACCCTTTATGACATTTTAAGACCTCTAAGATGTATTCTTAGGGATCGTAAAGGATTGTAAAGGGTCATAACAGGTCCTGGGACACAACAGTTGAGAAACATAAATGTAGGCATCATGGTCACAATTTTTTGGAGACAACATAATTGAGTGGTATACCTAGACAATGCAAAGAAACCACTACTCCACTGGTTCCAAGTTGACACTACGGGATCCAAAAACCATAGATAAGGAATAAATTTAGAGAACGGAGGAGGGCCATAATGACCAAAATAATATAGGACAAACCTCAAGTTAAATGAGGCAACTGAAAATGTTTTAATAGATTTTCATTATTAAATAATGAAATTTGCATATAATAGTGTTCTAAGCCCCCTCATTACATGATTTATTATTGTAAGCCCCCTCTGACTTGCACATCTAGAAAATGAAACTACAACCTATTGGGATTGAGAAAAACCTTACAAAACAACAACAACTAAGAAGGATCGCTTGCCAACATCTGTTGGAGGAATTTGTATTCAACAAATCTTGGCAAGTGATCCTTCTTAGCTACTATTGTTTTATAAGGTTTGTCTCAATCCCAATAGGTTGTAGTTTCATTTTCATGATGTGTAAGTTAGAGGGGGCTTACAATAATAATTCATGTAATGAGGGGTCTTAGAACACTAGTAGATGTAAACTTCATTATTTAATAATGAAAATCTATTAAAATGTTTGCAATTATCTCATTTAACTTGAGGTTTTTCCTATATTATTTTGGTCATTATGGCCCTCCTCCACTCTCTAAATTTATTCCTTATCTATGGTTTTTGGATCCCGCAGTGTCAACTTGGAATTGGAGGAGTAGTAGTTTCTTTGCATCATCTAGGTATACAACTCAATTATGTTGTCTCCAAAAAATTGTGACCATGATGCCTACATTTATGTTTCTCATCTATTGTGATATGTACATTTATGTTTCTCAGCTATTGTGTTTATGTGCATTTTTTTTGTGTTTGGGAAGACAATCTAGCATGGGTCTGGATCCTACATAAATTAGTTTCATAATAAATGAAGTAGATGAGAGATGAGAAATTAGCTTCCTAAGAAAAATCTCATAAATGAACTATGTGTACCCGAATTCCTGTGCCCTCTGTGCGTACCTAAACAATATATCTAAAACAACAAGGTTAAGGCTTAAAGAAGTTAATTTTACATCACAGTTTGTAGTTGTTGTAGTAGTAGAGCATCATGCACCACCTTCAGCACAATATGATCACTAGATAGATCTGTATGTTTTATCTACAATGACCAAACTTCATAAAACATACAGACCTATCTAGTGATCATATTATGCTGAAGGTCGTGCATGATGCTCTGTTGCTGCAACAACTACAGACTGTGATGCAAAATTAACTTCTTCCAGCCTTACCCTTGTTGTTTCAAATATATCATTTAGGTACGCACAGAGGGCACAGGAATTGGGGTACACATAGTTCATTTATGAGATTTTTCTTGGGAAGATAATAGCTCAGCTCTCATCTGCTTTATTTATTATGAAGCTAATGTTGGACCACAACTGATTTGGAATCTGATTGAAGGATCTGTGGTTGCAAGATCACTGAGAAGTTTTTGATTAGATATTTAATATGATTAAATCAGTATTATGTTGTCATTGATGTCAACTAGTTTGACAACACTTATCTTGTAAGTTACTACACTAAGACATCTGAAGAAAAATGGAAAAGAGATTAAGAACAGAGAAATCTACATGAGGAAAGATGTACATGATAGATGAGGATAAGGAACACATTGAGTAACTTGTTGATGATTCTATGACTTGATGATATTGACTTCATTATGTTGCATTCATATATGATGAAGTATAGAATTGTAAGACACAAAGCAGTATTGTCAGTAAATGAAGCATTTCTAGTATACACTGATGGAGTGTAGTGTACACCGACCGCAATATTAATTGAGTAGTGTTCACTAACGCATTCTTTGTTAATCGAGTGGAAAAAAATGAATTAAATGATTAGTTTAGCTGATAAGATTGATGAGGTGGCAAGAGTATAACATCGAGGTAACAGATAAAGTTTGTTACATAGATCAACGGCTGACAAAATTCAAAGAAGATCTAACAGAGAAAATTGAAATGTGTTATTGACACAAGTACCGATAAAGTTTAAGCGGCAAAATCTATGAATGTGATTAAGTGGCAAAATCTGATGGTGGAGAAGAAAATGATTTACATGTCTATATAAGAGATCATAATTTCTTTATGAAAATGCCAAAAGAAGAAGCTATAGGATTATCATGTGAATAAGGTCTTCATGCATTTTGATCATACTGGTTAGTAAGAACCAAGCTGCAGAGCAATTACTGAGCTACAAAGAGCAGTTATCAACAGATAGTAAGTTGATACAGTATTGAATCTGAAGTGAATTATTGATCAGAAGGATTTGTATGGACTGAATATTGATCTGTAACGTGCAATTTAAGTTGTATTAAGGAAGGTCATTCTACTATTACATATTTAACCATTGTATATAGTATAAATCTCTTAACTGAGTGGACTCTAAAAGTCTTATGATATATCATTCATAGAATGAACATTGTTATCCTGTCAACCCCATAGTGAATGCTGGTTAGATGATAACTTCTAGTCTAAAATCCTCTAACAAAGTCACACCTAATAGTGTGTTTGTAACCTTTAACAGGGTTGGGTCTTAACTGACCTCACTTCAGAAGAGTGAACAATTTTGGGTTGCTGGTCCCAGGTGGTTTTTCCCTTTACAGGGTTTCCATGTTAAATCTCTTGTGTTATGTGTTGATTGTGATATTTTTTTTCTATCATACTTTACATGTTACATATTAGATTTGATCGGTAAATAGTTATAAGTATTAGACTAGTAATCAGTAAAAGCACAGATAGTAAGAGTTATTATTGCTTACCGACGAGCAGAAATTGAAGAAATTGTTTTGAATTATACATTTTGTTTTGGGACACTGGATAACTGATTCACCCCCCTCTCAGTTATTCTAACAATTGGTATCAAAGCTATGTTGCTGGGAACAGTGTTTTAAGGACTTAAGCATAATGGTCTCAAGATGTATAAGAGGAAAGTACCGAAACTGAATAAAGAGAACTTCGCAGTATGGCAAAGTAGAATGAAGCTGCACATATCTAGAATTGGGAACTCAGCACTAGATCTTATGAAAAATGGATACATGCAACCACCCACTGGTCCCCTAACTATTGATCAACTAAAGGATAAGCATGAACACAATCTTACTATGGTGGAACTTGTTGTTGCCTATACCAATGCTGAATTTGAAGATATAAGGACATGCACAATAGCCAAAGGAATGTGGGATAAATTAGCACAAATCTACAGTGGAGATCTAAATGTCAAAAGAGCCCGAGCTGAAAGTCTGAGAGGCAGATTTGATGAAATGAGAATGAAAGAAGGTGAGAACATTGTCCAATATTCAAATAGACTCAAAGATGCGGTACATGCTATTAGAGCATCTAATAGAGTGATTGATGATGAAACAGTGATAAGCAAGATTCTCAGAACTTTGCTACCAGTTTATGCAATCAGGATTTCTATAATTCATGAAACAAGAGCTACATCCAACCTCACTCTTGACACTCTAATTGGTAAACTTACAACCTTTGAATTAAACAATTTTGATAACAGTGTTGTTCCTTCTGTTGAATCAGCTTTCATGTCTTCTCTGAAGATTGGAAAGTCTACTAGGAATAGTAAGAATTGTGATAATGATGACAATACCGATGATGAACTTGATGAGCTTGAAGCACTTATGGCCCAAAGATTGCCCAAAGGAAAAGGAAGGTATAGAGGTAAGCTACCTTTAGCATGCTTCAATTGTAAAGAAGTCAGTCACATCACTACTAGATGTCCACAGAAGAAAGATGATGATAGTGTTGGTGCTCAAAAATGCTGGTCATTTTGAGGCCAACTGATAGGCACAATAAATGCCTATGTAATTCTGGTTCAATCGAACCAAGGCTAGTAGGCCTAAACTGAATATCCTATCTAACTACACAAACAACGTGCGTAAACAACAAAATTTCTTCCAAAGAGGTTACTGATCCTCAGAAGATAATGTAACTGAATATCTTAATAGGCAGATAGTTAAACTAATGCTATGAACTAACACTAAACCTAATCTAATATTTTGTAAATAAAGTAGCAGATTTGCTTTGATACAAAAAGATAATGAATCTTAACTAAATTTATAATAAAGACCAGTGCCTATTCCTTATCCTCAATATGATTACTATGTGTGATTTCTTTAATTGATGATCAATGCTAAAATTTTTCTAGTTCAATCTATTAACAACAATGTGACACTTTGAATCAAAACGTATAACTTTGGAGACAAATTTAAAATAAATTGATCACTTCAAGAAAATGATTAATTAACAACAACAAACTAAAAAGGAAGACAACTATTCAAATGAAATTTAATCTTCAGAGGATAGACCAATGGAATCCTGTAGTATTCAAAAGGCACGCTTAGCCATACACAATGAGAAACCAAGTGAATATAGTTCTACAATTCCTATTTGATCTTGCGGTATAATAAATCAAATATTTTAAAGAAAGTAAAGATACTTTATCCAAAGAACCAATTCAAAATAACACAAAGGAACAGATATCACCGATGAATTTTGAACAAAGATTTTGTATTAAGCTTGAAAAATCACTCGATCCGCATGTATTGATCCATAGTATCCCATAAGGTTTTGGAATAAAAGCATGCACTGGTTTCAAATATTTCAATGTTGATAAAATGATGATGTCCTCTTTGTTACAAATGTTTCACTATAAATATATTTATCAAAGGTTTCATGTGAAAAGACATACCCTTTCACAAGACCTAATCCTAGCAACTAACCCTAAGAATACATAATAAATCATTAGAATGTAAGTTCGAGATAAATTTCCCTCATAATTTATGAATGACGTGCATAATAGTTTATTCTTTAATTTCCCGCACACACAAAATAATCAATATTAGTTATCTCAATCGTAATAATGAAAACATTATGTAATGTGTTAATCTTATAAAACTATTTATTATTTATTAATACTTAAGTCACAAAAATTATTAAGTTATGAAAGATTTATACAATGAGACAAACAAAGCATTATGCTCATAATTATCTTTTTATTTTAAAATAAAACATAATGTACTTATTTTAGAATAGAATCCACTCAATGAAATTAACCCTAAAAATAAAATTCATTCACTTAAGGGTTAACACATTAAATTTATAAAATAATTACCATAAAAATATTTCAAATATAAAATAATACTATAATTATTTAAAATATATATGATTAGGGAATCTAAAGATTTTACTTTCTAAAAACAACCTTAATACACTTCTAAAAGAAATAAACTATCCATAAAAGTAAGTAAAATGAAAAAATAAAACCCTAAACCTTAAAATAAAACAAATAAAGGAGATTACCTTTTAGGGATTAATAATTAAACATAAATGTCAACCCTAAAAACATATAATTTCTACATCATTTTAATAGAATCTATCCACCTAAGTTAGTAGAAATATTAATGTTAAGTATATTAAGTAAAAAATCAAATGGAAAAAACAAAGAAACAACATATCAAAACCCTAAAATTAAATTGACACAAAAGTGAGAAGTTACATTTAGGGATTTGAGTTTAAACGATTGATCATTATTCAAACCCTAATAATACAAAATTTAATCTACAATTAAAGTTCAATAATAATAAAATTTCTTCTCCCTAAAAATATTAATATTAACCATAGCTAAAGACATGAAAAATGAGGAGATGAAAAGAAGTTAGGTCACATGGTAAATAAATTAATCAAATAACAAACTCACCATGTTATATAACTTAAAATTTTAGGGTAAAATACAAACCAAGAATAAGTAATTACAATATGTGAAAAATCTCCCCAATAAATAATATTTAATTTAATAATTTACTTTGAACAATATACAATTATCTTATATTTATATATTTATTCCTACATATACTTTCGAAGAATAATGTAGAGTAGTTGGTAAGGGGAGTAGGTTTGGGTAGTTAGGTAGGAAAGAAGGAATGGGTCGAGAGGTCAAGTGTTCAACTCCCTCTCCCCATTCTTTTTGTCCTTTTATTACTAAAATAGACAATATATAAATAAAAATCATATTATTACAAAAAGTGATTAAGAGGTAGATAACTCCCTGTGTGAAAGGTTATTTTCATCTCTCACCTGCACATACAATAAAGGTAAATAAATACTTTCTCCTAACCCTCTCGAAGAAAATAAATAGATTAACTGGTTAGGGGGTAGGAGGGTAGATAGGTAGGAAAAAGGTTGGCTCGAGAGGTCGAGTGTTCAACTCCGTCTTGTCGCCTTTTTTGCTCAACCTACTTAATTATATATTTTTTTCAATAATTATGTATTTAAAAATTAAATATGCATTTTCGAAAAGATAATTAACCACCTACCAAATGGAAATACATTTTCTCCTTTATCATTTTAATTTTTTATCAAAGGAAAATTATATAAAAATAAAAGTTACAATCATACTTCCCTGACAAATTTTGCATGTATTTTGGCCTGAATTTTTAGGTGCCAACAGATAGATCCAAAGACCGATCTGAAGGAAGCTATGGAAGAAGAGTCAATAGAGGTTACTAACACAACAACGGAGACAACCAAAATGAAAAAGGCAAAAAGGTATGTTACATAGCTGAAGATATTGAAACCAAATCTGATTCTGATGATGATATAGAAGTTGTATTTGTTGCTATGAAAGATGACTCAAAAGTGGAAGAGAAACATGAAGAGATAGCACTGATCTCTAAAGTAAGTAGAAATGATACATGGATCATAGACAGTGGCTGCACACATCATATGACTAGTGATGTAGAGAAGTTTGATCATCTTGTTGAATATAATGGAGGATCTGTGAGAATGGGAAATGATGCACCTTGTATGGTAAGAGGTAAAGGCTCACTAATGATCAATGACATATTAAAATGTGAAAATGCATATTGGGTAGATGGACTGAACTATAATCTAATAAGTGTGGCTCAGCTAAACAATTTAGGCCACCGACTAGCTTTTGAGAGCAAAAAGGTGAAGATTTATGATGATGGAGGAAGACTTGTCGGAACTGGTACACAATCCAGAGGTAATCTACTCTATCTTGATATAGATAATTCCTCTTGTTTGTTAATAAAGGATGAAGATGCTTGGTTGTGGCACTGAAGGTTATGCCATGTGAATTTTGACAACATGATCAAAATTAGTAGAAAGAAAAGAGTTAGAGGATTGCCTAACTTGACAAAACTTGATCATGCCATGTGCCATGAATGTCAGAAAGGTAAGATGACTAAGTCTAGTTTTAAAAGCAAAGACTATTCAACAAAGAAGATACTTGAATTGGTTCATACTGACCTATGTGGTCCTATGAGAACTCAGAGCTATTCTGGTGATAGATATTTTATTCTTTTTGTTGATGATTACACTAGACTGATGACTACTATGTTCTTAAAACAAAAATTTGAAGCTTTCAAAATGTTTAAGTGGTATAAAGCTAAGGTAGAGAAAGAAATTGGTAAGGAAATAAAGTGCTTAAGATTTGATAGAGGAGGTGAATTTATCTCTGATGAATTTACTAAATTTTGTAATGAGCATGGAATCAAGAGGTAGGTATCTACACCGAGGACACCTCAACAAAATGGCATTGCTGAAAGAAGGAATAGGTCTATAATTGACTGTGCTAGAACATTGATGATACAGAAGAATGTTGCTTAGACATATTGGAGGGAAGCTATCAGCACAGCTGTATATGTTCTTAACCGAGTACAACTGAAGAAGGACTCCAACCAAACACCTTATGAACTATGGTTTGGACACAAACCTACTATAAGTTATTTCAGAATTTTTGGAAGTAAATGCTTTATCCTGAAAGATGAGAGAAATGGAAAATTTGATTCTAAAGGAGATGAAGGAATATTTCTTGGATATTCCACTACAAGTAAAGCATACAAATGTTTGAATAAGGCTACAAATAAGATTTTTGAAAGTACTAATGTTCGTGTTGATGAGTTTGATGACAAGTACATAGAGGAAAGTAAAAAGGAACTGGAAGACTATAGTAGACTCACTTACATTGAACATCCAAAGTATCTACCAACACCACAAGCTATAACTACCAGTCAGCAGGGAAACAATGCAATAAAATAGGCACCACAAACCAATGAACATGAAGAAGTTGTCGAGCAAGGAAATGACCCTGAGCAGGATGAACAAGAAAGGAGAAATCAAGTTTTGGCTAGTTTTTTCAGGAGACATCATCCTAAAACACAAATTGTTGGAGACAAACATGCTGGAATGCAAACCAGAAGCAAAACAAGACAAGGTACATGTTTAATTTGTGAGTTTGAACCTAAAACTGTGAAAGTTGCATTAGAGAATGAAGAATGGGTTAATGCAATGAAAGAGGAAATAGAACAAATAAAAAAGAACAAAACCTGGTCCTTAGTACCCTGACAAAAGATAAGAATGTTATCGATACTAAGTGGATATACAAGAATAAATTGAATGAAAATGGTGAAGTCACAAGAAATAAAGCTAGATTAGTATGCAAGGGATATGCACAGGAAGAAGGCATTGACTATGGTGAGACATTTGCACCTATTGCTAGATTAGAGGGAGTTAAAATGCTACTTGCATATGCTGCACATAAGAAATTCAAAGTCTATCAAATGGATGTGAAGTCATCATTTTTGAATTGTATACTTGAAGAAGTCTACATTGAACAACCTAAAGGATTTGTTGATCCTGACAATAAAGATATGGTATGTAGATTAAATAAAGCTTTATATGGACTAAAGCAAGCACTAAGAGCATGGTATAAAAGACTGTATACTTACTTCTTAAGTATTGGATTTGTTAGAACAAGTGAAAACAACAATTTGTATGAGAAAGGTGATATTGATGATACTATTATCATTGCTGAAATTTTTGTTGATGATATTATCTTTGGTGGTTCAGATCTTCTCTGCAAGGCATTTTCTGATGAAATGCAAAAGGAATATGAAATGTCTATGTTCAGAGAGATTAAGTTCTTTCTTGGACTACAAGTGATTCACCAGAGTGATGGCATATTCATCACACAATCTAAATACATAAGGGAAGTACTGAAGACATTTGGCATGGAAGATGCTAAACCTGTAGGAACACCAATGGCTACTGGATGCAAATTGACAAAGGAGTATGAAAATACCGAGGTAAATCTGACACTTTACTAATCTATGATTGGTAAGTTAATGTACATAGTTCACAGTAAGCCAGATATAGCACATGCTATGGGAATTGTTGTAAGATTTTCTGCTAACCCTAGAGAATCACACATGATAGCTACAAAAAGGATCTTAAGATACTTGAAGAAAATAGAAAATTATGGATTATGGTATTCTAAGGAAGGGAAGTTTGAACTGAAAGTTTACACCGATGCTGATTGGGCTGGAAATGTGGATGATAGAAAAAGCACCACCGGAGGAGCATTTTTCTTTGGTGAAGGACTTGTAACCTAGACAAGTAAAAAGCAAGCTTGTATTTCTCAGTCTATAGCTGAAGTAGAGTATGTTGCTACTACTACTAACTATTCAAACATTGCATATATCAAACAAGTGTTGGAAGGAATGAATGAGGTAATCACCGACCCGGTGATTATATACTGTGACAACACTAGTGCTATTAATATTTCAAAGAATCCTATGATGCACTCTAAGACAAAGCATATATCTATTAAGTATCATTACTTAAGAGAAAAAGTGCAAGAGAAGCAAGTAAAGTTAGAATTTGTTACATCTAAAGAACAACTTGCAGATATTTTAACAAAGACCTTACCGAAGGACACATTTGAATACTTGAGGACTAGACTTGGGGTCTGTCCCCTATCTATCAGTCACTAAGGTGATCTAGATGTTGCATTAGCCAAATTTTATCAGAAGATCATTCATGTTGATACATCATAGTTCACACTTTGAATCATGTTCAAGGTTGTGATTAAGCTTGAGAACTTGAACTGATGAGATATCAGTATACAAAGATACAGAGGAAGTACTGAACAACACAGAGAGTTACTTGGCTACTACAGAGCTAATTGTTTATTTATTTCTTTGGAATTTATGTCAAAGGGAGAGATAAACCATATGAAATGGAAAGGGGAGAGATAAACAAAAAAAAATGAAAAGGAACAAGCACCAATGACAATTATCTAAGGGAGAGACAATCTGAATGATACAGAGTATTGAAGATCAGTTACAAAGAACAGAAGTAGGAATAGGAGAACTGAAAAGATCATAACTACAGAAAGGTAAAGTTGTATTACTTAATGCTAGTTTAGTAATGTTGGTTTAGTAATGTAGTGATTAAACATATTAAGTCTATTTGAATTACAACATTTGTTCACAAAGTTGTAGAATGTATGTTTGGTATGTGTATGGTACATTTCATATTACTTGAATTGCCATCAATGCCAAAGGGAGAGATTGTTGGACTACAACTAATTTGGAATTTGATTAAAGGATCTATGATTGCAAGATCATTGAGAAGTTGTTGATTAGATATGTAATATGATTAAATCAATATTATGTTGTCATTGATTTCAACTAGTTTGATAGCACTTATCTTGTAAGTTACTACATTGAGACATCTGAAGAAAAAAGGAAAAGAGATTAAGAACAGAGAAATCTACATGAGGAAACATGTACATGACAAATGAGGATAAGGAGAAAATTGAGTAACTTGTTGATGAGTTTATGACTTGATGATATTGACTTCATTATGTTGCATTCATCTATGATGAAGTATAGAGCTGAAAGACACAAAGCAGTGTTGTCAGTAAATGAAGCATTTCTAGTATACATCGATGGAGTGTAGTGTATACCGACCATAGTATTAATCGAGCAGTGTTCACTAATGCATTGTTTGTTAACCGAGTAGAACAGAATGAATTAAATGATTAGTTTAGCTGATAACATTGATGAGCTAGCAAGAGTATAACATTGAGGTAACATATAAAGTTTGTTACACAGATCAATGGCTGACAAAATTCAAAGAAGATCTAACAGAGAAAATTGAAATGTGTTATTGACACAAGTATCGAGAAATTTTAAGCGGCAAAATCTATGAATGTGATTAAGTGGCAAAATCTGATGGTGGAGACAAAAATGATTTACACGTCTATATAAGAGATCAAAATTTCTTTATGAAAATGCTGAAAGAAGAAGCTACAGGATTATCACGTGAATAAGGTCTTCATGCATTTTGATCATACTGGTTAGTAAGAACTGAGCTACAGAGAAATTACCAAGCTAGAGAGTAGTTATCGACTGATAGTAAGTTGATACAGTATTGAATCTAAAGTGAATTATTGATCAGAAGGATTTGTATGGACTGAATATTGATCTATAATCTAAAATTTAAGTTGTATTAAGGTAGGCCATTCTACTATTACATATTTAACCATTGTATATAGTCTAAATCTCTTAATCAAGTGGACTCTGAAAGTCTTATGATGTATCATTCATAGATTGAACATTGTTATCCTATCATTTCCATAGTGAAGCTGGTTGGACAATAAATTCTAGTCTAAAATCCTCTAACAAGGTCACTCCTGACAGTGTGTTTGTAACCTTTAATAGGGTTGGGTCTTAACTGACCTCACTTCAGAAGAGTGAATAATTTGGGTTGCCGGTCCTAGGTGGTTTTTCCCTTTACAAGGTTTCCACATTAAATCTCTTGTGTTATGTGTTGATTGTGATATTTGTTTGCTATCATACTTTGCATGTTACATGTTAGATTTGATCGCTAAATAGTTATAAGTATTAGACTGGTAATTGGTAAAAGCACAGATAGTAAGAGTTAGACAGTAAGAGTTATTATTGCTTACCGATGAGCATAAATTAAAGAAATTGTTTTGAATTATACATTTTGTTTTGGGACACTAGATAAATGATTCACCCCCCTCTTAGTTATTCTAACAGCTAATTGCTGAAGGATCCAAGCCTAGGCTAGAAAGATGTCTTCCCATTCTATTTTAGCCATATTCCTTATTCTTGTAAAAATTCCTTGGTACGGTAGGCCTGCTCTCTACAGTACTCTTCTTCAATATATGTTCGATGATAAGCATCTTCTTCTTCTTCCTAATTATAGAAAGAGCTTCCTTTTCATCAGGATTCAACACCACTTCCCCCATCTCATCATCCTCATCACCCTCAGCTGTCATCCTAAGCCCTTCTTCCCTCTCTAGTTCTTCAAGCCTCTACAAGATATCTAGGTCAATAAAGTCTACAACATTGTGTCCATCCATGATCTCAGGAATATCATCTTCTTTCCACTCTTCATTTGCCAAAAATATACCCCTTCTTCAAGCTTTTAGAGAAAACTCCAGCCCCACCATTTTCATTCTCAATATCCTTCTCTAGCTTCATGGCCTCCTTGGCAGCACATGCCCTGGCATCCAAAACAACTTGAGGAATACAAGGGGGCCTCTCTTTCCCATCTCACAGCTTGGGCATTGCAACATGAATCCTATTGAGACAACTATTGATCTTCTTTGACTTCATCTTAATTTCCACTCTCTGATCCAACAACCTCTCACATACCACATTCTTCACTACAATCACCCCTTCTTCCTTCAAAGTACTTATAGATAGTAGCATGCCATCATCCCCCCCCCCCTCCTAATTCCCAAAGAACCCACCCATATTTTTCCTAGCCTCAAATCTCATCTCTGCAACCAATTTTACATCCTCCTCTGGTAGTGTCTCTAGTGGTTGCAAATCAATCTTATTACAAACTAAAATAAGAGGCTTATTGGAAAACAAAGGTTTTATGCTATGAAATAGAGCTGCCTATTGCGCAATACTATAACCATAGGACCCTGAAACATCAAGGAAAAACAAAACAACCACCTTCAAATGAGCCAAGGCAATAATACTGAGCATCTTGATGGTCTTCCTATCCTCTAAGGGGTGGTCCAAAATACCATGGGCATCAATAACCTGATACCTCAAGTACTTATAATTAGTATGCTTGACAAACAGAGACTTAGTAGTAAAAGCATAAGGCTGCACATCCACATCCACCATAGTAATATTATTAATAAAAGAGCTCTTCCCAACATTAGGGTACCCACAGATCAAAATAGTCCTGGTATTTGGGTCAATAGATGGCAACCTTTCCATATGCTGCCTCACCTGTTTGAGGTAAGCAAAACTTGGTCCAATTCTCTTAACAATGGTACACATCAATCCAAGTGTAGCAACCTTCAAAGATTTGCAGCGGTAAAGAAAATCCCCATATTTTATCAGCCTAACATAGTCTTTGGCCACTTTGGTAATTAGATTGCAAGAAGTATTGATCTAGCCCTTGGCCAAATTTTTCTTGGAAAAAAATTACAAAAATGAACCAATGGCATGTTTACAATATAGAAAAAAATTACAAAACTGAACCAATGGCATGTTTACAACAAAGAAATAGAATGATAATAATATGCTGAAAATTCTATTCTATTTAATACATGCCAAAGGACCAGTCCCAACAATTCTTAAACATACTTTATATGATATGATGAATTCTTAATAAAGGTATATTTGACCTAGGCAAATCTTCCTTGTACCACACAAAAAACTATGTGATAACTATGTCTACTCCAACCGCCTATGAGGGTTGCCACTGTTAATTTTTTTATTTGTAAGGATCAGTAGCACTTTAACTATGGTGTGTTATAGCACTTTATATAAATACTCACCATTTGGATAATGTCTAGTCTAATGCAAAATAGTGTATACAAGGTATCCAAGCACACTAGTATGAGGTACATGAGTTATGTCCATCTCACTAGATATAGATGGGCAATAATGCTCAATTGAATGATACATTCCCATAAAAATGTGAACTCCTATTAATCTACAAAATCTCATGTTAAACAACTACAAAATATAGTCAACATAGTTCCTTTTACACAACCAAAGTTAAAATTAAATTATCTCTATCCCTAAGATAAACAAAGTAGCCTTCATATATTTTATGTCAAACTACTATTAAATTGACTATACCCTACCAGTCACTGTCTCCAGAATATCAACCAAGGCACTAGACTTAAATACAATAAAAAAAGTGAAGTGAAAGAGTGGAAAGATAAATGGATTGCTATTAAATGTCACTCCTAAAGTGACAAGGATTAAATGCATACATCAGTAGACTAAGCATGAAATAGAAGTTTAGGGTAGAGCCATCCACTTTTCTACACCATAGCAAATAATCTTTATAGAAAACCCAGATGGTAGAAATTTGGATGCAAAAAAGGCATCAAAGGAATCCATTTGTAGGTGTGTAGCTATGATTATTCCATAGTTGAGTGATGAGTAGATTTAGATGCATCAGTTGATTTCTATAGAGCTACAAAAAAAATTTGGTTTAACTTGGTTGACATTCCATATAAGTAAAGAGGAAAAAGTTAAAAGAAAGTGACTGCTTCTTTAATGTTATAGAATTCTCCAAGCAAGAAAATGAAAAATGATACCCTCATATTTTGGACTTTTATTTTTTGTTTGGCTCGTACAAGGCTCCCCTAAAGCTATCATTTTTTATATTTTTGTTTTTTCTTAAAACTTTTCCAATATCAATACACACATACACCTATATGTGCATACATATAGGATATAAATTCATTTCCAAAGTGTAAGGTGCAAATTTATCTCAGAGCTTGGGATACTTTTTCTTCATAGAGCTTAGTACATTACAATGTTTTGTACAATATGTTTGATGGAGAATTTGAGCCAATTCCCATTTAGTTTGGACTCATTTTGATTTGAATGTATTCTCATAACAACAAGTAGCACACGCTTGTGCTAGGTCTACCTTATATAATCAAATGTTGATCCAAACTCTCTCAATTATTTAATTAGTGTATATTTATATAAAAAGATTATATCTTTATGTAGTTTTATCTATTGGTAAGGAAAACATAATCATGCCATGCCTATACACACACTTATGCAACCTAACCACAAGAGGCTAGGTGAGTGTGCATCGATTTCTCCATGATAGGTTACCTCCCCTAGTAATGAATTAAATATGATTTAAATAATTTATGGGGGAAATATGTATTCTATTGGGAGATTATTAAGTAAAGTTATATATAATACCCTTTCTAAGACATATCATTTTAATGCAATAATATCATCATCAGCTCTCCTAATATGAAGCTTTGTTGTTAGAAGAAGGTAATTGCATGTGAAGCTTGACTATGTTTCCCTACATCAATAGCCAACCAACAAAGAACACAAAGAAACAAAACCCCAAGAATAAAAACACAAACAACCAAACTTCATGTATCATGGGGAGTTTAGGGTTTTTGTTGTGTTCCTTAATTCTTAATTGACACATTTTGAAGGCTTTGAGAGTCATTTAACATGATTGTACCCTCACACACAATGGATTAACCTTTCTCTGTTCAGTTTTCTTTCATTGTTTTGAAGTTTATTTGTAAAAAAAAACCATTCCATGGACTCCAAGGCCTAGAATCCATAAAATAAAGTTCACTAACATGTATAATAGTTTTATCATCTTGAAGTTGTAGAATTTTGATGAGAGGAAGGGATCACTGGCTATAATAGAGATTTTTTTCATTAAAATTCATGGCACAAGTATAGTAGCGGGAGTTTTCCTTGAATAGCATGGTGTTTTTATGATTGGAATAGTCTTATATTTTTTTATGAATGGTGAATAAATCACCAATTTATCTTGGAAGAGATTGAAGGGTTGAGATTGAAGAAACCCTTAAATCAAGGGTTTAGGAGAGGTGATTTGGGGCTTTTGGTGTTCCCAATAGTTTGGGTTAAATTCCTCTTAGATTTAGAGGCTTTGAGACATTCGAAAACACTATTTGGAGTAAACAAATTTGTAAACCCTTACCTTTTTTATCAGTTAGTTAATTCATGGGATTATAAACAACTTGTCAGAAATGGAAATTAAAATTTATGTTTGTCTCCTCATTCATGCCTTGTTTGTTGTAGTCCTACACCTGGGTGGAAATGAATGGGTGGTTGGGATAAAATCCCAAGAAGAGGGTAGATTCTTCCCCTTCGGAATTTACATTTACTTCATCATCCTAGACTTAGTCATTTTCATACCTTTAGAAGCCCTCCCTTCTAAACTTGGACTTAGATTCAAGGACTTGACTGATTTTGATCTCACACTTACTTCCTCAAGACTTCACCAAAATTCTTAATTATAACTTTGGTTGTGTTAAAGGAACTATGTTGAATTTATTTTGTAGTTGTTTAACATGAGAGTTTATAACTCATGTACCTCTTGCTAGTGTGCTTGGATACCTTGTATACACTATTTTGCATTAGACTAGACATTATCCAACCACCTGTGAGGGTTGTCACTATTATTAATTGGTGTAAAAGGAGGACCACCTGTGAGGGTTGCCACTGCTAATTTTTTTATTTGTAAGAATTAGTAGCACTTTAACTACAGTGTGTTATAACACTTTATATAAATACTCACTATTTGGATAATGTCTATTCTAATGCCAAATAGTGTATAGAAGGTATCCAAGTACACCAGCATGAGGTGCATGAGTTATGTCCATCTCACTAGATATAGATGTGCATTAATGCTCAATTGAATGATATGTTCCCATAAAAATGTGAACTCCTATTAATCTACAAACTCTCATGTTAAACAACTACAAAATAAAGTCAACATAGTTCCTTTAACACAACCAAAGTTAAAATTAAATTATCTCTATCCCTAATATAAACTAAGCAGCCTTCATATATTTTATGTCAAACTACTATTAAACTAACTATGCCTTGCCTATCGTTGTCTCCAGAATATCAACCAAGGCACTAGAATTAATACAATAAAAAAAGTGAAGTGAAAAAGTGGAAAGATAAATGGATTTCTATTAAATGTCACTCCAAAATCAACAAGGATGAAATACATATATCAGAAAACTAAGCATGAAAGAAATGTTTAGGGTAGAGCCATCCACTTTTCTACACCATAGAAAATAATCTTTATAGAAAACCCAGATGGTATAAATTTGGATGATCTATGCCATCCTCCACCTCTCATTGAGAAAGGCTAGCCAAAAAAGGCATAAAAGGCATCCATTTGTAGGTGTGCAACTGTGATTATCCCATAGTCGAGTGATGACTAGATTTATATGTATCAGTTGATTTCTATAGAGCTGCAAAAAAAATTTAGTTTAACTTGGTTGACATTCCATATAAGTAAAGAGGCACAAGTTAAAATAGTGTTTGCATCTTTAATGTTATAGCATTCTCCAAGCAAGAAAATGAAAAATGATACCCTCACATTCTAGACTTTTATTTTTTGTTTGGCTGTTGTAAAGCTCCCCTAAAGCTATCTTTTTTTTAATTTTTGTTGTTGCTTCAAACTTTTCCAATATCAATAAACACATATGCCTATATGTGCATACACATAGGATATAAATTAATTTCCAAAGTGTAAGATATAGATTTATCTAAGAGCTTGGGATACTTTTTCTTCATAGATCTTAATACATTACAATGTTTTGTATAATATGCTTGACAAAGAATTTGAGCCAATTCCCATTTAGTTTGGAATCATTTTGATTTGAATGTGTTCTCTTAACAACAAGTAGCACACTCTTGTGCTAGGTCCTCATTCATGCCTTGTTTGCTACAGCCCTACACCTGGGTGGAAATGAATGGGTTGTTGGGATAAAAATCCCAAGAAGAGGGTAGATTCCGCCCCTTCAGAATTTACCTTTACTTCATCATCCTAGAATTAGTCATTTTCATGCCTTTAGAAAACCTCCCTTTTAAACTTGGACTTAGATTCAGGGAGTTGATTGATTTTGATCTCACACTTACTTCCTTGACTTCACCAAAATTCTTAATTTTAACTTTGGTTGTGTTAAAGGAACTATGTTGACTTTATTTTGTAGTTGTTTACCATGAGATTGTGTACCTCATGTACCTCATGCTAGTGTTTTTGGATACCTTGTGTGTGTGTGAAAATTGTACCTGATCTGTAGACACAACACTTCAGTAAAACATTAGAGGTTAGCTATAATAAAAAATCATGCAAAATTGAAATCTAATCTAACCAAGCGATTTACTACCTTCTAGTAGGTGTGAGATTGATGTTCTCAAATTGTTATCGAGATCAGTGACCTAGATGACACCTAAATGAAGGATTTAAATGCAAAACTGATATGAAATATGAATGCAATTAATCTATTTTTTTGGTATTTTCTATGCAAAAAAATGATATGAAATCTATGATATGTAAAAACTGATATGCTATGAATTGATCTAACAATAATATGAAAATAAAAGTGATCTCACAACAATGTTGATTCGCAATAAGATTTGATTCTTCGTCCTCCAATTCGACAGCGCAAGGATGCAAAAATGTGAGATGCTTTGAGATGAGCTAAGGCTTTAATTTATAGAAATCCAGGGCTTTGGAGGTGCATGGGAAAAAGCCATAAATCACTCAAATAACTCAGCTTGATTTTTGAGTTATTTGATAATAAAGATAATTCAATTCACAAAAACATGCAAAAGCTAAGTTTTAACTCAAAATAGAGTTTAGCTTTAATTGATAATTGATAGTTGTCTGCTTTTATGATTGTGCATGTTTTATTTATGAATTAATTTAATAAATAAAGTGATTTATGCTCAACTTAACTGATTTTTGAAAATAAATAATTGATTTATGGGTTAATCAATTATTTAATCAAACTTTTATTCAAAAATAATATCATCAAATATGACAACTTGCTTTAATTAATTAAATAAGAATTTAATCAATTAATAATAGGAATTTTGATTTATTGTCAAAATTAAATAATAATACTTATGAATAAATATAATTAAATTCAATTAAATAATTAAGTGGAAGAATTAAATCTAATTACTTAAATATGAAAATATTCAATTAATCAAACTTAGGATAAATGTGATTTATCGCCAAATAATCATTAAATTAAAGATAATTTGATAAATTAGGAATATTGCTAGGAATATTCCCCGATGCAGAATTTAAGATAATCAATTATGATTCGATGATGTTTAGATGTGCCTTAGATTAGGACTTCGATGTTGATTTCATTTGATTTGTAGATGTAGGAGGTTAATGAACTTATAGCCCATTTTTGGGGTATTACATTTTGCCCCTCTTTGAATTACAGTGCGAAGCGCAGTGGTTCAAAGATAGTCTATGTTTGATAAAGATATGAAACTGATGTTTGAAATTGATAATTGATGAGACAAAAGCTGATTGATATTGGTTTGATATGGAGATAATAGGTCTTGAATGACCAAAGATAATGTTCACTATAACAGCAAATGAACCTATGATTGTGAAAAAGTGTCAAAACACCCGATTCCAAACCTTAGGATTGCAAAGAAGTGAGTGACCGGTTCTAGACTTGATTGTCTTAGCAGAACTAGCAGGTATCACATCTGAATCCTTCAATTGCCGAAGAACCAAGGAAAGAACACTATGATCCGATGGTTGCAAAAAGCCGATATAGATTACAAGATTAGGAGAATACCAGATTGATATGGATCTTGATGAATCTGATATGCCCCAAGTGATGATAGATTTGCCCCGAGCGATGAGGTTTTTTTTGATGAATCAATAACTAGACGTGGTTGTTGTCTTGATTACTGAGGAAGATATGATTTTCATAAAGATATGATTTCAAATTTGATTATAGACTTTGAATGATGTGTAATACCATGCCCCCTTCGGGATTAAAATTGAAATCTGACAAGAGAAGTCAATGTTAAATGGTTTAGAAGCATGTAAATTGATTTGAGAAGTGGTTAAACACATTTGGGAATGCATTCTACATTGTTTAGAGGTCCAGACGACCAAGTTTGACTAGGTTTGACCATGAGTTGACCAAGGTTGAAATTTTGATAGCTTGATGCTAGATAATCAGTTAAGTTGAATACTAGATTTTTGTGATGATTGAAGGTCGAATATGCAAGTAGTTAATAATATGAATGATCTCATATTTGAATTTTGATCCCGAAAAAGGATTCTACTTGCTGTTTTGTTGGAGGAACCTTCGTGTGAGATTCAGCTCTTGTTATATTTGAAGATGTGAGTGGAGAATTGTTTAAGCATTAAAGTTTGTTTAGCCATTGTGAGATCATGCAACATGCAAAATGCAAAGATACATGCAAAATGAAATGCAACCTAAGACCTAGGACCTAGTCACTGATCATGTGTCGATTTGTTATCATCATTGAACTTTTAGGTTACCGAATAAATCAATACAATGCCCACTAGCTATGAAACCATAGACATATGAATATCGATTTGTATGGGCAAGAATCAAGACAACACCCACTAGTCAACAACCATGGACATATGAATATTGATTTTATTTTTAGAATGTTAGATTAGATATAAGCACCAAGGCACAAACACCAGGATGACCTGAATATCATGTCCATTTTGATATAGTAATTTGTATAAACAACAAAACATGAACGTCGTGATGACCTGAATACGTCTTGCATGACACACACATCAAACAAGAAAGAGATTATTCTAAATCTGATGTGAATTACCTGTAGTGACCCTTTATCGTTCACATCCTTAGGTAAGATCATGTTTCACAGTAGGAGAAAGAACTCACTCAAAAAGATAATAGTTAGATCAAACTTCCTTGAATTTTTTGGGTATCAATGGTCAAGGTACGCATGGCCATCCAATTCAAGATAGAGGCTCTTACAGTCGAACACCATTTCAATCCAAAATTTCCAAAGTTGTTAGATTTTCAAATACAAGAAGAAAACAAAGAAAAGATTATGCCCCCAGTCATCACTCTCTAAATCCTATAAAGGACATCATTGAAGAGCTTGAAGGGACACAATATGAAAAAATCTCAATGTGAATCAGTAAGCATACAAGGAGATAAAAGCATGAAAAGCACAGATTGTTTTCAGTTGAGTTTGATATTTGATTGCGTTGTTGTAGATGCAAAATACTTTCTAGAGACAAGAATGACTGATTGACTCACGTGAAGCTTCAAAAGGACTCTGACTAGATATGACATGTCTTAGATACATGGGAGACCATAGCATATGACATTGATTGCCCCCAAGTGTTATGCATTGATAGGATACAGACGCTTGAGCTGATTGGTGTACAGACCGACTTACTTGAAAACTAGAAATGCAGAAACAAACTGGGAGATATGTACAAACTAAAGCAAAACTGAAAGCTGGGAAAGACCAAGATTGTGTTGATAGATGGAGCATTTTGAAACAAGTGGCACCCATTTGTCATATTTTCACCATCTTGGCAGAGATTCTATTTTTGCTACCAAGGCGCCTGTTTCCAGGTTTTCACCAAGGCACTTTTTCTTTTTTCTCATTTTTTTTGTATTTGTCATTTTTTCAATTTTTTTGTACTTTTGATATTTTTTTATTTTTTTGTGAATCATCAAGGTGCCTATTGCTAGGTTTTCACCAAGATGTTCATTTTTTTCAAGACTTTTTCCAATTTTTATAAATTTTTCAAGACATTTTACCATACACTGAATGCCTTAGGCATAGAATTTCTTCAGATGGAGAACATTGATTGGTTCTCAGAGCTATTCTCCTTCAGTCATTGAGAGTTGATAGGCACCAGAGCCAAAATTAGTAGTGATTACAAAGGGACCCAGCCAATTGGGTTTGAACTTCCCCTTGCATTCTTGATGTGATTGATTTTTAGGATTCTCTCTCAAAACTAGATTGCCAACCTAAAATTCTCTGTATCTGACTTTCTTGTTGTAGCCTCTAGACATTCTCTTCTGATATACTCTGAGATGATCATACACTGCTTTTCTGCACTCATCTAGTAGTTCTAGTTCTTGCAACCTAGACACTCTGTAGTCATCATCATTTACTAGACCATGCATTCTGATTCTTAGTGATGGGATTTCAACCTCAATAGGTAGTACCACCTCAGACCCATAAACTAAAGTGAAATGTGTAGCCCCTGTAGGTGTTCTGATACTTGTTTTGTAGGCCCATAGAGCTAGATTAATCATGAGATGCTAGTCTCTGCCAGTTTTTTTTACTGTTCTATGCAAGATCTTCAATAGATTTTTGTTGGAAGCCTCTGCTTGGCCATTCCCTTGTGGATAGTAGATAGAAGACCAATGTTGGGTGATCTTGAATTTGGCACATAGATCATCTAGGTCTTTATTGCTGAATTGCCCACCATTATCTGTGATTATGGAATGAGGGATCCCATATCTGTATATGATATAGTTTAAGATGAACATCAATATCTGCTTTCCTGTTGCTTGTGTCAAAGGGACTACTTCTACCCATTTTGTAAAATAATATGTGGCTGTGATTATATGGGTATGTCCATTAGAAGAATGAGGATGAATCATCCTGATAAGATCAAATGCCCATTGATGGAAATGCCATTATGTTGTAAAGGGGATTAGATCCCTCCCTGGAGCATGAATTAAGTTTCCATGCACTTGGCACTTTTGACAATTCTTAGCAAATTTGATAGCCTCTTTCTCCATTTCAGGCCAATAGTACCTAGGCCTAATAAGTTTTTGAGCCAGTGTTAAACCATTCAAGTGTGACCCACAAATACCATCATGGACTTCCTCTAATGAACATTGAGACTCTTCATGTTCTAAACATCTAAGTAGCATACCATCTAGACCTCGTTTGTATAGATCATTACCAATGATGACATATTAGGAGGCATTATGGATAAGGTATCTCTTTTCATGATGGTTGAAGGTATCGGGGATGATGTGGTCTTGGAGATAGGAAAATAGGTTTTTATATCTGGATGAATCATGACCAACAATAGTGCAGATCATGTGGGTTTCAAGGGAGTCATATGCAGGATAAGATAGTGCTTCCACCAGGAACTCGTAGCGTAGCTCATGTTCAGGCTGTTGTAATAAAGTAGATAGTGTTGCCATTACATCGGCAACCTTGTTCTCTGTTCTAGGAATTTGCTCAAATGTGATAAATATGAAATATTTCTTAAGATCATCTACCATTTTCTTGTAAGGAATGAGCTTTCCATCTTTAGTTTGGTACACATCATTGACTTGATGAATAAAAATTTGAGAGTCTCCATGAATGTGTAGCTCTGTTACTCTCCATTCAATTGCTATTTTCATACCATTCAAAAGGGCTTCATATTCTGCAATATTGTTTGTGCAAGGAAACTTTAGTCTAAATGCTATTGGGATGGAGTATCCTTGAGGAGTTATGAACAATATGCCTGCTCCAGATCCATTCTGTGTATAGGAGCCATCAAAGAATAATTGCCATTCTCTAGAAGATAGGTTCATAATAGAGGAGTCTAGAAATTCCATTTGCATTGGTGTGTCATCAAACATGGGTGCATCTACTAGTTGATCAGCAATAACTTGACCTTTTATAGCTTTTCTTTCAACATATTCAATGTCAAATTTGCTTAGAAGCATGACCCATTTAGCCAGTCTACCTGTGAGGGCAGCCTTGCTTAGTAGGTATTTTAGTGGATCAATTTTTGCTACTAGATGCATGGTATGAGATAACATATAGTGTCTCAGTTTCTATGATGCAAAGATCATAGCGAGACAAGCTTTCTCAATCATAGAATAGTTCTTTTCATATGCCACCAATGTCTTGCTTATATAATAAATGGCTCTTTCCTTTTTTTCTTCATCATGTTGCGCTAGAAATGCCCCCAATGATGTGGCTATTATGGAGACATAAAAGATTAATGGATTCCCATGAATAGGAGGCATCAAGATAGGTGGATTTGATAGAGACTTCTTGATATGGTTAAAGTTGTTCTCACATTCTTCATTCCATGCAAAGGTCACACCTTTATGTAATGTTTTTGTAAAAGGTTGTGATATGTCTGCTAACTGTGATATGAATCTTTTGATAGATTGAACTCTTCCTTGCAACATCCTCATTTGACTGATATTCATGGGTTTTGCATCTCTATTCTTGACTTTAGCTGGACCAACTTCAATGCCCTTCTTTGAAACTATGTATCCTAAGAGCTTTCTAGAAGTGACACCAAAAGAACACTTCTTAGGATTTAGTTGGAGACTAAAATTTTCCATTCTGTCTAGGATCATGCTCAAGTCCTTTAGATGTTTAGTTCTGATCATAGATTTTGCTAAAGTATCATCAACATAATCTTCCATAGTTTGATGCATCATGTCATGGAAAATAGATGTCATTGATCTTTGATATGTAGCACCAGCATTTTTAAGCCCAAATGGCATGACATTCCAATAGAAGGTGCCCCATGCACATGTGAAAGGAGTTTTCTCTTGGTCCTCTAGAGCAATTTTTATTTGGTTATATCTAGAGAAACCATCCATTAAGGAATACATCTCAAAACCTACAGTCATGTCCACTATCATATCAATGTTAGGTAGTGGAAAATCATCCTTAGGGCATGCTCTATTCACATCTCTAAAGTCTGTGCACACTCTGATTGACCCATCTGATTTAGAAATAGGCACAATATTAGAGATCCACTCTACATAGTCAATAACATAGATGAATCTGGCATTTAGGAGCTTCTCTAATTCAGCTTTTACCAAGAGTAGAGTGTGAGGATGCATCTTTCTCAATTTTTGCTTGACAGGTTTGACATTTGGAGCAATAGATAAATGATGCATTATAAGATTAGGATCCAATCTTGGCATATTTGAATATTTCCATGCAAAGTTGATCTTCTTCTCTGTTAGGAATTTTGTAAATTTTTGCTTCTCTTCTTTTGATAATGATTGTGCTACATGTACCAATTGTGGTTCCTCTGTTGTACCCAAATTGATGGATTGAGTGGGCTCAATTAGAACTAGAGATCTGTCCTGTAAATGACTTGGAAGGACATCAAATATCTCATCCTTAGGCACCTCAGAGAGGTTTTCACCTTTGGATACATCTTTTATTTTTACTTTTGTAGGTTCTGAGACTACCACAAAGTGGTTTTCACCCTCAGAACTCTTTTTCTTTTTCTTTTTATTCTTGTTTTTCTGACTAAGATATCTGATGTCTGACTTGGTCATGCTGACACTCTATTCACTGATGGAAGTACTCATAGGCTCAACTGCATTGAGGTAGAAAGCAAGGGCATAGTCATTCAGGAAGGTATAAATACCATGGCTTGGATTCGTGGAGGTTTGATCAATAAGTTTTGGATATTTGATAGTCAAAGTAGTGAAAGATTGGGAAATAGTGTTTACGGATATGGATCTGTCATCATTGGTCCTAACCTAACACTCAAGTTCAAAGGTGATACTACAACTTAAGACATCTAATTCATGAATAGGCTCAATGTCATCATGGGAGTCCAATTCAGCCATAGGTGGATCAGACTCGATAGGTTCATCATTTCATTCTAGACTTACGTTGGTTTGAGGTGCATATTGGTGAATAACATCAACATGTTTCTTTGTGATAAGCTCATCTGGTTCTGGGATGACTCCCTATTCATATTCATTAGATTCATCTTCTGATTCAGGATCTCTAGGAAATCTTAGAACATGAGTAAAATCAGGGTGAATACCCCAAAAAGGGTTACCCTCAGATTCTGATTTGTATTCATACTCATGAGAATCTGTCTCAGAATCACTACCACTTCCCTCTTCTTGATTGTTTTTGAGATTAGCTAGTTATTGTGTTGCAACTATCTCTTGATTGATAGTAGGTTCTTATGTTTCTACTACATTAATTCTCTTGATAGGATCATCTTTATCATCAAGAAGGTCTTTGATCTCTTTAGGCAATTTTTCATAAGGGATGAGTTCTGAGCTATCTGAATCACTATCTGATGGTACTATTTCTTCTTTCTTAAGAAGAGGTTCTCCTAGTGTGATCTACTCTATGACATGAGAGCAATTACCTTTGAGGTGATAGGGTTTCTTCTTAAAGCCTAAGCTGACTTTATCTTTATTTTCTCTACCAGTATGTGGGAGAGGTGCCACGAGACCTTTTCCTCTAACTCCTAGAGGCCCTTGACCTGAATATCCCATCTTAGCTATTAATTTATCTCCTAGACCATATGACTTGGAAGGGAGTTTGGACACTACAGAGTCACCAGTTTGAACAACTTGAGATTCAGGGTCATCTTTGTACAACCATGATAGCACATCCTCATCCTCTTCAAATTCTTGCTTGGATACTTGATCTGCTACAAAATTCTTTTTATATGCTTCAAGAGGTTCTTTAGAGTTTGGTTTGGATTGTTTCAATGATTTCCCATAAGACTTAGGTGAGATAGGGAGAGATGTCAAAGATAAGACTGGCTCGATAGTATATTCTCCCATACCATTTTCTTTGATATTAACCTCTTTTGCAAAATCTTCCATTTTAGATGTGGATGCTTCTTTAGCTGGTTTAATGGAAGATTCTCTATTATTAGGTACAAGCTTATCTGTACTTTCCTTCAAGGTGTTGCAAGTTGTATTCAGATCTATGGGGATAGTAACCTCTACTCCTTCATAAGGAAACTTCAAACAATGATGGTATGTAGAAGGAATAGCTTGCATTTCATGTATCCATGGTCTCCCTAGAAGGACATTGTAGGCCAAAGGTAGATCAAGCACTTGATAGATGGTATCTTTGATAACTGGACCCACTTTGATAGGTAAGACAATGGTGCCTTTAGAAGATCTTTCTTGTTCATCATAGGCCTTGATAGTTATTTTCTTTCTAGGATCAATAGCCAATTCTGAAAATCCCAATTGTGTGATCAAGTTGTAAGAACAAATGTTTAGGCCAGTGCCCCCATCTATCAACACACATTTGACTCTACGGTTCTAGATCAAGACTTCTATATGCAAAGGCTGATTATGTGGGTGACTCAAGGAGTTGTCATCTTCCTCTGAAAAGGAGATATATTGCAGAGATGTAAGATGTCCAACCATAGTTTGGAACCTGTCTAAATCAAGGTCATCAGGAACATTGGAACCGAGCAAAGCTTTATCGAGAATGGCTCTATGAGCTGGAGCTATTCAAAGCAGCTCAAACATGGAGATTTTCACATTAGTGTGCTGGAGTTGTTGAACAATGCTATAAGATGTAGGCCTTGTATCCTTTGGATTGGAAGATTTGGAAGTAGCCTTTTGTTTAGAAGTAGATGAAAGATTGAAGGGCACCTTAGGGACATTTGATGAATCTAGGATTTGTCCTTTCAGATGCGTTTGAGCTTGTGATCAAGTAATTGCATTAGCTAAGGAATGATCTCTATCTCTTCGTACAATTGTGATGACATTTCAACTTTCAGGGAGACATGGTTCAACCATATTGATGACAGCATTATTTCCAGGGTAGGCATAGTTGAATTTTGCCCCCATATTTCAGAAATGGTTCTGTGAATGTTGTATGATCGTTATTGCTGTGGGGATTATCAATTGTGATGTCTCCACTATTGATCAGATCTTGAATGGTATGCTTCAAGTGGTAGAAACTACTAGTTTTGTGACCTTTACTCTGATGGAAATCACAGAATTCATTTTCTCTCCACCATTTCAGTTTGGGGTCCTGATCATTTGGTCGGATTGGTGGTAAAGAGATGATGTTATCAACTAGTAGAGTTTTCATGGCTGATTCTAAAGACTCTCCTAGAGGAGTAATTTTTTTATGTTTATCTCATTTTTGTATTCTGGCTTCCTTTGAGATGGTTGAGAAGACTTTTTCTCTGAAGCTTTAATGGCTTGAGTACCAAGAGTGAGATTGTAGGCTGGTGCCTTTGATGGGGCATGGATAGTGTCAACAATGCCATCTATGATGATGCCTTTGTTCTTGTTCCAATTTTTGTTCTTGTCTTTAGAACTAGATCCAAATTCGTACTTGTCTTTTTGAAGTGTGATTTCTCCTTTTTTTACAAGCACTTTTTTGATTTTGATAGCATTATCCACCATATTGTCAAAAGATGTATGATCTTGCATTTGTAAAGGATAATTGATTTCTGGAACAAGGTTATTGATGAAGATTTCCAATTTTTCTATTTCTGGAATAGGTCTGGCATATAGAGAGAACTTCTTCCTCCATCTCTTGAGAAATGTTAGGAATGGTTCCCCTGGATATTGCTTAAGATTACAGATATCAATCATGGTGACTGGATGTTGAATATTTTAGGAGTCTTACTGGTAGAAAAATTTGATCAACTCTGCAAAAGTTTTGATAGTAGAAGGTAGTCTAGAGAACCAGTGGATGGCTGCTCCCCCTAGAGATCAAGGGAAGAGATGCATCAGATAGGTCAGTTCATGCATGAACTCTATTGATTGCATACAAAATCCTCCGACATGATCTTGAGGATAAGAGTGTCCATCATACTTATCATACTTTGGCATCTCCACTCTTTTTGGAAATGGTGGCATGTACAAGTCTTTGTCAAATGGAAAGGGACATAGAGCCTCCATGGAGAACTCTTTAGGTTCCTTCTCTTTCTTGAGATTGTTAAGTTCAACTTGTATAGCATGCATCTGTTTCATCATAGCTGTGAGTGGATTCTCTTCCTCATGTGTAATGATGTCTTCAACATTAAAGTTGGGAGGAATTTTAGCTCCTTGATGAGCTAATTGTGAAAACTATGCTTCTCTATCTTCTTTCAAGAAATGCTTCATCATTCGTTTGAAGTTATCATCATTTTGATATTGAGCAATTTCTTCAGGTGTGGGTTCCTGATCTACACCATGTTGAGACTGAGCTCTTTGAGAGCCAAAATTTTTCCCTGCTTGAGACATGGTAGGAGTTTGTGGACTCCCTAAATTGGATTGATGGGGGGTATGTTGAGTAACTCCGTGAGTTGATGGAGGAGGTATGTAACCATATTTCAATCGATAGTTGCCAAGACCATCATCCTCATAAAGACCAGAATTGATGAGTTGCTCAAGAGTTGGAGTTTGGAGGGTGGTGATAGATTTCTTGTGAGAGGAAGCTCTAGTCTCCACCATTCACCTCAAGTGGAACAAAAGAATAAGATCCAGATAACCGAAGAATGAATTGAATCAAGATGATCAAATGATGCAACCTTGTCAAGGTTTGATTGATTTGAAGATTTCATTAGATGTGGATGAAGGATACTATGCCCTGGATGTATGGGTAGGTTCCCAAAAGATAGCGGACAAGATATCACAACACTTAGTCATTTTGATGATTGATTGAAGATTGATAGTTATGACAAGGTTTTGACACAGGATGATAAGGACTCAAATCGATTAAACAAAAGGTTGAATTGGATTCAAAAGGCCGCTTTAGGAAAATGATTGGATTCTTAATAGCTACTGCTCTATTCCTAACACAGTGATTCATTTGACAAATTTTGAAATTAGGCTGAAAAAGCCAATTATCTGGCAATTTTGACAAATTTTTTTTTTGACAACTTTCAAAAATTTCCCAAATGACACTCTGCAGACTCGTACGATGGTGGGTATGCTATGAAATGATAGTTGCAAAACTCATACAACAGTTGGGTAGCAATGAAATGACTGTTGCAAAACTCATACGACAGTTGCAAGATTTTGACTTTGAGAATTTGTTGGCATGGAAACTCGTATGACACTGGGTACTCAATCATACGATAGATGGGTTGCAATGAAATGACACTTGGAAAAAATCATATGACTTTTGACTTCCTGAAATGATTTTTGACTCCAAAAAGGATTTTACGTCAATTTTTGCAAAATTTTGAGTTTACAAATTCGGATTGTTTGCAAATTTCAATGTCCAGATTTGAGGATTGTAATAGATTTGTTCATTTTCAGTAACCAAATAAACAAACAAACACACAAAATAGAAAGCAAGTGATTTCAAGCATGTCTGAAAATAATGAACAAGGGTAAAAGCAACCCTGCGCATGAACAATCAAGTGACTTATTCATTCTAATCCTCAAAAGTGGTATTGTGTATGTTCCAAAACTATTTTGCAATAACACACATATACCTTATAAAATGAAATTTTGGCCTCGCTAGGGTTTTTAGTAATGGTTTGACTCTGCAACTTTTATGATCCAAAGGGGTGAACTCCAATCCCGGTGCACTAGGGTTTTGACATAGTCTGAGAACTTAATCTTCAGGAGCTGCTAGGGAGATCTGACAACCCAACAATGAACCATACTCGTGGAGATTTCTTCCACAAGGACATTTATATAGTGGCTATCACTACCACGGTGAAAATGGCTATTACCGCTTGAGGTTCTGTCAATGCAGTTGCCCTGTGAAGGGATTGTCCGCTATGGTTAACCCTCTCTAAAGGTGACTCACAATATGATAAAACAAGGGAACTTGGTTCCAGATCCAAGGTTTTGATGCCTCTTCACTTTTAACCCAAACAAAGCAAGTAGATTAATCCGACATGCTAAGACAAAGTTTTGCTTCACCAAGGTCTATGATGTCAACTCCATGTGATCTATCAACCTCTCCAAGGAGAGAATGTATCAATCAATAAGAGAAGGTGCACTAACCAATTTTGATTCACTAAAGCTCATGATGTCAACCCCACATGATCTATCAACCTCTCCGGGGAGAGAATGTATCGATCAATAAGAGAAGATGCACTAACCAAGTTGAATGTGAAACACACTAAGTATCCTCCCTACCTACAAGGATTCTATCATCAAGAAGGATTTCACTGGGAATCCAATCTCTCAAGAATCACAAATAGTGTTCATAGGGCCTAATTACTATGTGAGCACAGATGTATGTTTCCAAAAGAAAATCTACCAAAAGTACCCAAAAAAGAAGAAAGAGGAACACTTAACGCTTAAAGTGAATATGAGATGAGTCCACAAGTTGGAACACTTAACACCTCACACAAGCTAAAAATGAGTCCCCAACTTAGAAAACAAGTGAGTTCCTAAAAGCACAAAAGGGTTGCCAAGTGGAACACTTAATGCTTCTGTCCTATTGACCCCTCCCCTTTATGGCGCTGAGATTGCAACCACGGGGTGAAATGAGGGGCTGGTGGATTAGTGAGTCCAATAACCCAAGATAGCAATCAAGATCAATCACAAGTATCTGAGACTACTTAATGAATCCTTAAGGGGTCACAACCTAGTATCAATTATGCAAGTGTGTAAAACAAAAGCACGAAAAGAATCACCCAAGCTAGACACACGAGAGATATATTTTAAGCCCCAAATCAAAATATTATCAGCACAAGTGGAATACCTAAGATCCTCACAATGCGCTTAGTAGATTTTTACCTAATTTTAGCAAAATTTATGCTTTTTTCAATCAAAACCAGCAAGAGTCAATCAAAAACTGAGAATTCCAACTGTTAAGATTAGTTGTTAGTCAAAATCTAAAAATCAAATCTGACAAACTGCCTGCAAAAATGAAATGATAATTGAAATCTGATGCCTAAACTCGTACGACAGTGGGTCTATTACCAGATGACAGTAAGAAACTTCTACGATAGTGGGTATGCTCCCAGACAATAGTTTGGAAACTCGTACGACACTGGGTGTCTAATGAAATGATAATCCAACTTCCAAACAATAGTGGATGCCTGATGAAATGATACTCGATCAACTGTCGTATGATAGTGGGTATGCTCCCAGACGACACTGGGTGTCCGATGAAATGACAGTCTGAAAAACTCGTATCACACTAGGTGTCTGATGAAATGAAAGTTCAAAAAACTCGTACGACATTGTAAGGACCAAAATTAAAAATCATGTTGTACAGATAGTTTTGATAGAGAATACCACCAGAACAGGTAGCAGCAGGGGAGTTCTGATAGAGAAATGATAGAAGATTGATAGAAATGAAGGGAAGCCCATTTCAGGGCCCCACGGTGGGTGCTAGAAAATGTGTGTGTGAAAATTGTACCTAATCTGTAGACACAACACTTCAGTAAAACATTAGAGGTTAGCTATAATAAAAAAATCATGCAAAATTGAAATCTAATCTAACCAAGCAATTTACTGCCTTCTAGTAGGTGCGAGATTGATGTTCTCAGATTGTTATCGAGATCAGTGACCTAGACAACACCTAAATGAAGGATTTAAATGCAAAACTGATATGAAATATGAATGCAATTAATCTATTTTTTGGTATTTTCTATGCAAAAAAATGATATGAAATCTATGATATGTAAAAACTGATATGCTATGAATTGATCTAACCATAATATAAAAACAAAAGTGATCTCACAACAATGTTGATTCACAATAAGCTTTGATTCTTCATCCTCCAATTCGACAGCACGAGGATGCAAAAATATGAGATGCTTTGAGATGAGCTGAGGCTTTAATTTATAGAAATCCAGGGCTTTGGAGGTGCATGGGAAAAAGCCATAAATCACTCAAATAACTCAGCTTAATTTTTGAGTTATCTGATAATAAAGATAATTTAATTCACAAAAACATGCAAAAGCTAAGTTTTAACTCAAAATAGAGTTTAGCTTTAATTGATAATTGATAGTTGTCTGCTTTTATGATTGTGC
The DNA here is from genome assembly GCA_027943335.1 of Chamaecyparis obtusa. NCBI lineage: Eukaryota > Viridiplantae > Streptophyta > Pinopsida > Cupressales > Cupressaceae > Chamaecyparis > Chamaecyparis obtusa. The sequence continues at coordinate 68,643 of BSBK01011400.1, forward strand.
ATGTTTTATTTATGAATTAATTTAATAAATAAAGTGATTTATACTCAACTTAACTAATTTTTGAAAATAAATAATTGATTTATGGGTTAATCAATTATTTAATCAAACTTTTATTCAAAAATCATATCATCAAATATGACAACTTGCTTTAATTAATTAAATAAGAATTTAATCAATTAATAATAGGAATTTTGATTTATTGTCAAAATTAAATAATAATACTTAGGAATAAATATAATTAAATTCAATTAAATAATTAAGTGGCAGAATTAAATCTAATTAATTGAATATGAAAATATTCAATTAATAAAGCTTAGGATAAATGTGATTTATCGCCAAATAATCATTAAATTAAAGATAATTTGATAAATTAGGAATATTGCTAGGAATATTCCCTGATGCAGAATTTAAGATAATCAATTATGATTCGATGATGTTTAGATGTGCCTTAGATTAGGACTTCGATGTTGATTTCATTCAATTTGTAGATGTAGGAGGTTAATGAACTTATACCCCATTTTTGGGGTATTACACCTTGTATACACTATTTTGCATTAGACTAGACACTATCCAAATAGTGAGTATTTATTGAGAAACTTTTATGGCTAATCTTAGTAGGAAATACATGATAATAGTCAATAGATTTAAAATATTTATGGTAAATATATATGAAATATTCAATATTTTATTGTAATTTGTACTATAACTCAATTATAGCCAACAAAATTTAGTATCAATACTACAAATTGTAGACATAGTAGTGCTGGCATAACTTGCAATAGTGTCAACTTGAGGATAGTCAAAGTACTATCAAATTCACAATGAATCAATATTTTCACATGTGAATAGAGTATATATTGATCCTTAGTTTCATTTTATTCATGATGAAGGCGATGAAAAGAGAGTTATCTTGGATAAGGTAAATAATTTGTGTGTTCTAGTAGATATTTGAGAAATCTAGTGAAAAAAAAGAAGTTTTGATAGGGTAGTGAAGCTATCTGCAATTCTATATTAAGAAAGTACTATTGGAAAGCTGGCTATACTAATGTATATGACTTAATATAGTGTTTTCATTATGGCAACAAAGTCATATAGTAGTTTGGAGTCAGTGCACTTGATGAGAAGATCAAAAATCGGTTAAGTGTTGAAGATTGGATAGTGTATAGAGTTCCTGAAGCTTAGGGCATCAGCGCACATGCATACGATTGATTTATGGTGTGCACCCTAAAAGTTAAGTTGGTTAGACTATATTCATGCTTATTCTATAAGCGCATGATCAGATATACAAGTATGAGAAAGATACAGATAGTTGAAGTTACACAGCCAGTGTATCCCAGTGAAGAACAGAGTAAGCAGCCAACTATTATCATTTTGAGTTGTGGTTATATTATAATGATGTAAAGGCTATGCACCTATTTTAATTAGGTTTTTGACATGTATATATGTTTTTTTTTAAACACACTTGAGCCAATTCACTTGGAAGCATTGTATGTAATAGGTTTAAGGGCTAACCTAGTTTATTTTGTAGGCGCATATAAATATGAGATGTGCCCATTGTAATTGGCATGAAAGTTGATATAGAGTTGTAATAAGAAAAGAAGAAGTGTACAAAGAGACTATAAGATGTATTATAAATTTTCAAGAGGTCAAAGCATCAGGGCATCAAAGGAACTGATCTGACAAGCAGTGTCACAGTGACAGTTCATCCAACAGATATAGTGTGTATTTGAGATCAGAAGGTTGTAGCCTTCACCACTTGAGCAGTGAGCTCTAGGATAGTGCATCCACTCCCCTAATAGGGAATATTGTAAAAGACTCCTAATAGGGTCTGACCCTTAACAAGGTCTACTATACTTAATACATTGTAAAGCAACTCCTAACAAGGTTAAGGATCTTCTAACAAGGATCACAAAACACTAGTACAGAATATTAGTGGGTGTCAATTCCCACTGAGGTTTTTACCTATCTAGGTTTCCCCATAACCATATTGGTGCTATGTGTTGATTTCATGTTTCATGTTTATGTGGGTGTTCATTTTAGTACTTAAACATTTAAGTTCACTTTAAAGATTAAGTAAAAAGATAAATATTTAGTGAACACTGATTCACCCCCCCCCTCTAAGTGTTCCCATTCCTAACAATTGGTATCAGAGATTTGGTCCTCAGTAAAGAAGTTTAACCACTTGAGGATATCATGGACAAAACATAAATGAAACATTTGAAAAGAAATCTGGAAGCTGCTCTTGAAGACCTAAACAAATCTGAAAGAGAAATTGAAGAACTAAGGGAAAAACTCAGTGATGCTCAATTAGTCATCAAAAGGATAAGGAAAGATTTGAAAGAATGCTCTACCAGTGATCTAGGGACAATGGTCAAGAAGATGAATGAAGAAAATAAATCCTTAAAAGAATAACTTGAAGAATTTGATGATAAGATGACTAACAATCAGGAAGTCTATGATGAATAGGTCAAAGAGAACCTTCAACTAAATGAAGAATTGAGGCAAGCAAACATGGAAATCTTAGAACTAAGAAACAACAAGGAAAGCTTGGAATCTGAATTGAAAGAGGCTAAGAAACACATTGATAAATTACACACTAGTTCTAATTTAATAGAATATCAGTTGTATGCAAGAAGAGCTAAAGGAGATACTAGCTGCATTGGATACAATGAAGCACAAAATCAGATTGACAACATGTGAGCAAGGATGAATGCACAAAAAGACTCTACTAATACTAAGATGATTGAAGATCAAACCAAAGATATCAGTGAACCACCTAAGAATGAGCACAAGCCTATAGACCACACTTTTTATGCATGTAACAAGCATGAACATATAGCAAGGAGCTATACAGAGGTAAGACCTTTCAATGGTTACTGTTATTCATGCAATAAATTTGATCATAGAGCTATGAATTGCAAGAAAAGCCAAAAGAATAAGGCTCATAATCAAATAAATTAGAATCAATCAAATATAAGAAGCTCTCAGAATTTTACATGTCAGATATGTAACTATGATGGTCACTCAGCTAAACAATGTAAGATGGTGACTCATATCAATGCACCAAGGAATATAAGGCCTCCAGTCATTTTTCACTCTTGTAACAAAGCTGGAAACATCTCAAAGTTTTGCAGACCAAGGACACGAGGTCAAGAAAGCCTCAAAAATCTTGAAGAACCAGTTTTGGATCCCAAAGGAGAAGTCAATTTTGTGAAATCTTTAGAGATGCGAGCTTGATTTGGTCATAAACAAATAAGGATAAGATTGATGAGTATGTATTGGATGCATCCATAGTGGATGCACCCTCTACATCTGGATGAATGGCCCTCGGGGTCATAGGGGGAGCTAATTTATCTCTAGACCCCTACGTGGCTGGTATAATCACTCTCAGAGTATGCGCCTTTGGACTTAAGATTTTGGAGACTAGAGAAACCTTCGTGCAAGAGTGTACTAGCTAATTATTTGCAAAATGAAAGATAGAAATTTTCAAGTGACAACCCGGTTTACGCGACAAGCATTAATGGTAGAAATTCTACTTTAAAGTAAAAAAAATTAATAAGATCTCTCATTGCATTCAAATTAAGAGTGATTGAAGAATAGAAGAGTCTTAGCAGTTGATTGAGAAGGATTGCAGTTTGATTCATCAAGTGATTTGTTGTGCATTTGATCGGTTGCAGAAACCCTAGTTTGTCACACTGATTCAGAATCTCTTGGAAACCTTTGTGAAAGTGATATTAAAGTAAGTGATGGCTACTCCTATAGTATTTGATGTTGTAGAGAATACATGATATGTGTTTAAGAGACATCCATTTAAGTCTACACTAGATGACTTAGAAGGGGCATTCTCCTACACACCTATGGGTGTTATGCATGTCGAGGACATTAGGGCATAAATCTACTATAAGAAAGAACAAGTAGGATTGGATAGATTAAGCACACACATGGAAACCATATTAAAACTAGACAAAACCTTCTTGGATGAGTATGCTACGTCATTTGAGTTCTATGAATCAAAATGGATCAAGATTCTTTTGAGTAGGATTCATGATGACCTATTTTGGAGAGGTGAAGTACCAGTTAGAATCACTAGTGACCTAATTCATGAAAGGAAAGGGCTCTTAAGGATAGGTTTCATCCTTCCAGTGGGTAAAGATGTAAGGAAGATTGTTGAACAAACTTGAAAGTCAAGGAGTGATAGGCGCGGAATGACCATAGAGCCTATTAAGAAAAATGACATCAAAATGATGTCTACGATACTTGGATACATATTTTAACACACCAGCAGGGTGAACAGTGTGTCTACGGCCATAATTCTTGTAGGCATAAGAATTGTTAATGAAAATGGAGAGTTCAACCTGTGTGAAATCTTGCACCCTATGTGAAATCTTGAGCACACAATTGATTGATAACGTTAATTTTGGAAAATCCAATTGAAGCAATTGTTGTATTATCATTGATGTCAAACCTTAATTGGTAAGACTATTTCCATTTAAGAAAGTACTATATCTATTTGAGTGTTGCTAAGGGGATAGGCAAGGTTGGTAACAACAACACCTATGGAAAGGTTGAGTTATCATGATACTTCAATGAGTACTTGATTATGTAGCACAATGATAAGACAATGTATTGTTTATCTAAGTAAGAATGACTATACTGGTAGGCTTAACTGAGCAAAAGTGAAGAAATCTAGTTTAAGCTGAGTATTGTTTGTGTCGACCGAGCTAGTGAGTGCCAATTAAAATTAGTGTTGATCAAACACTAGTTAATTGTCGAAGAAGATAGTGTTAGCTGAGGAAATAGTTTATGTGGTAGCCGAGCTTTCCAGAGAAGACTGAGAAGTTGGACATAGTATTGACTAAGCATTAGTATTTTGCATTTGATAAAGAATTTATATTTCTAGCCGACATCATTGAATTCTTGGATTATGTAAAATGTGTTGACTTTACTTATTGATTGTATGAAAGCATTTAATTCACTGTAAAATGTTTTATTGTAAATCTTTAAGAAGATTTGAGATATTTCTAAAAGGATCACCAAAGAACATAATGTAGGATGGATTCAATGAATCTGACCTAACCCTAAGATCTACAAAGGAGATTAAGCAAAAAAAGATGTATTGACCTAACAGAGGTAGTACTAAGGAAACCTAAGCAAGAGGTTGAATGTGTAGAGAGAGAGAAGTGGATGCTGGAAGTGTTGCTGATTTTATTGACTATCTAAGTAGAAAAGGCTGAAGGAGAAGTGTTGTGATCACTTGAAGGGTTCCAAGTAGATTAGTGATGGAGATGGAAAAGATTCACTATCTGTAAGCTAGCATATGTGTACAAAATTGGATCTGATATTTGCAAAGTGAGTTGTATGTTTCTCAGATCAATATTATAGCTACTTTCTAACCATTGTAATAGTCAAAATCCTTTTAACAGAGGTTGACCTAACAGTCATAGGTATAAATCCTTTGAACAAGGTTGCATTCTAATAGAGTGTATGTAAGTCCTATAACAAGGTGCACTTTTAACAGTGGTTTAAATCCTTTAACTAGGTCACACCTGATAGTGTATTTGTAACCTTTGATAGGGTTGAATTTTCACTGAGCTCACTTCAGAAGAGTGAACATAATAGTAACATCTTACAAAGTGGTTTTTTCCAAATTGAGTTTCCACTATAAATCTTGGTGTTGATACTTGTGTGAATGTTTTGGTTTGAACATTTATGTTTTTTACAAGTTATATATTATTAGATAAGTGGATTGCACTGTTATATGTTTCTATTATGCAATCAGTAATGACTAAGTAGGTGTTGGTTATTAGATCTAATTTGTTGAAGAGTTTAAAGATTTTTTTTATACATCTAGACCTGAGAACAATTGATTCACCCCCCCTCTCTGTTGTTCTAAATCATATTAACAATTGGTATCAAAGCTGTTGGTGCTTACAGAGAACAAGTTTGAAGGTACTTGAAGCAAATGATCAAGATGTATAAGGAGTTACCTAAGCTTAATAAGTAAAACTTTCATGCATGGAAAATCCTAATGAAGCTGCATCTAGCCAGTATTGGTGATTTTGCTAAGTATTACATTGAGCATGACTATGTCACACCTACTGCACCTCTGATTACCAAGGAAATGAAAGCTGAAAAAGAGCACAACCAAGCAATGTTGGTGATTGTGTCTACCGTAAGTTATCTAGAATTTGAAGACATCAAAGACTACAGTACTACAAAGAAAATGTGGGACACCCTTGCAAACATTTATGGTGGTGATGTGAATGTGTTAAGAGAAAAAGCCGAGAGCCTAAGAGGTAAATTTGATGAAATGAGAATGCAAGAAGGTGAGAATATTGTACAATATTATGGTAGAATAAAAGAAGTTGTAAATGTTATTAGAGGAGCAAATGGAACTATTGAGGATGAAACTATAATAGGAAAAGTATTGAGAACTCTACGTCCTATCTATGCAATCAAAATTTTTGCAATCCAGGAATCTAGATGTAACTCTCCTAATGTGCTTACTTTAGAAAGTTTGGTTGGTAAGCTTATTGCTTTTGAACTTTCTAACTATGATAACTTCACTATTGGTAGTATTGAATCTACTTTTAAGTCACAAATGGTTTTGAATAAGTCAAAGAAGGAAAAAGAAAGATGCGTCAATGAAAGTGATAGTGATAGTGGTGCATCTGATGAATAACTTGAGGATCTAGAAGCTCTTATGGCTAGAAGATTGAAAAGGGGAAAAGGAAGGTACAAAGGTAAACTCCCTATTATATTTTTTTCATGTAATAAAGTTGGTCATATAGCTACTAGATGTTCTGAGAGGGATAATAAGGATGAAGAAGGAGACAATAAGCATAAAGACAAAAGAGAAGATAGAGGTTACCGAAGATACAAATACTACAAAGTGAAAGGTAAGAAATCCTGCTACATTGTTGAAGAAGAGACTGACACTTATAGTGATGATCTTGAAAGTTGTCTATGTTGCAATGAAAGATGAATCTGATGAGGATGAGAAAACTACATTGATATCTTATGTGAATAGAAATGATAAATGGATTATTGATAGTGGTTGTTCACATCATATGACTTGAGATAAGAGTAAGTTTGATACCTTAAACCATTATAAAGGTAGGAGTGTGAAATTTGGAAATGATGCACCATGTCCTATTAGAGGAAAAGGATTGATTAAGCTGATTGATCAGATCTCTTGTGAAAATTCTTATTGGGTTGAGGGTCTTAACTATAATCTACTGAGTGTTGCACAACTTAATAGCACTGGCTACCAAGTGGAATTTCATCACAGGAAGGCCAAAATATTTGATGCCACAGGTGAACTAATTGGAAGTGGAGAACAAACAAGAGGTAATTTTTTCTATCTAGACCTATCTGAAGAAACATATATGATTGCACAACTTGATGATATTTGGTTATGGCATAAGCAGCTATGTCATGTTAACTTTGATAATCTGGTAGAAATTAGCAAGAAAAAGAAAGTGAGAGGTCTACCTAGATTAAAGAAACTTGAGAATGTAATGTGCAAAGAATATCGGTTGGGTAAGATGACTAAGTCTAGTTTCAAGAGAAAAACCTTTACTTCTAAGAACATATTAGATTTGGTTCATACTAACCTTTGTGGACCAATGGGTATACAAAGCTATTGTGGTGCTAGATATTTTATCCTGTTTGTTGATGACTATACTAGAATGATGCATGTAATGTTCATAAAAGAAAAATCTGATGCTTTCCCATTCTTTAAGTGGTATGTGGCCAAGGTTGAAAAAGAGATAGGTAAAAACTTGAAGTTTCTGAGATCTGACTAAGGTGGAGAATTTACATCAAATGAGTTTAATTTGTTTTGCAATGATAGAGGGATCAAAAGATAGATGTATGCACCTAGAACTCCTCCACATAATGGTATAGCAGAGAGAAGGAATAGATCTATCTTGGACTATGCATGAACATTAATGATTGAAAAGAATGTTGCACAAAAGTATTGGAAAGAAGCTGTAAGTACATCTATTCATACTCTTAACTAAGTACAGATCAAAAAAGGTACAAATCTGACACCTTATGAATTATGGCATGAGTATGCACTAAATGTAAAGTACTTTAGAATTTTTGGAAGTAAGTGCTACATATTAAAGGATAATAGGAATGGAAAATTTGATGCTAAAAGAAATGAGGGTATATTCCTAGGCTATTCCACAAAAAGTAAAGCTTATAAGTGTTTGAATTCTAACACTAACAAAATTGTGGAAATTGTGAATGTCAAAGTTTATGAGTATGCATAGAAAAATGAAGCTGATAGTAACAAAGTACCAGAAGATTACAGATCTTTTGTGTATATAGAAGAAGAAGAAGAGGCAAGTGACAGACCTGCACCTGATGCTGAGTCTTGGGTAAGCAATCTTGAGCATCAGGATAACAATGCTGAGAGAAAAGAAGAATGTGTCGAGTGATAGGAAGAAGCTGTTGAGTATCAGGAAGAGATTGCTAAGCATTCAGAGGCTGAATCTGACAATCTTGTTGGTGAACCTGATGAGCCAAATGAAAGAAGAGCAGAACCTATTCTAGCACAATATGTAAGGAGACATCACAAGCCTAAACAAATTATTGGAGATAAAGATACTAGAATTTAGACCAAAAGCAAGGAAAAAGATCCAACATGTTTACTATGTGAATATGAGCCTAAGACAACAAAGGAAGCATTAGAAAATGAAGACTAGATAGAAGCAATGAATGAAGAGATTGACCAGATAGAAAAGAATGATCCCTCGACTTTGGTGCCAAGACCAGAAGATAAGAATGTCATTGGGACAAAGTGGGTATTTTGTAATAAGCTAAATGAACATGGTCAAATCACAAGAAATAAGGCTAGGCTCATATGCAAAGGCTAGGCACAAGAAGAAGGAATAGATTATGGGGAAACATTTTCCCCTATAGCAAAATTGGAAGGAGTCAGAACTTTTCTTGCATATGCTACCTATAAAAGTTTCAAGGTATACCAAATGGATGTCAAGTCTGCATTTTTAAATGGTATATTGGAAGAAGAAGTATATATTGAATAGCCAAAAGGATTTGTTGATCCAAACCAAAGAGACATGGTTTTCAAACTAAATAAAGTACTATATGGACTAAAACAAGCTCCCAGAGCTTGGTATGAGAGATTGGATTCTCAAGGACAAATGACACAAGTAATCTATACATGAAAGATGAAGAAGGTAAAGGAATCCTATTAGCCAAGATCTTTGTAGATGATATTATATTTGGTGGACAAGATGCCTTGTGTATGAAATTTTCAAATGAAATGCAAACTAAATTTGAAATGAGTATGTTTGGGGAGATCAAATTTTTTGTTGGTTTGCAAGTATATCAGATGGAGAATGGAATTTTCATCACCTAGTCTAAATATGTTCATGAGATACTAAAAACCTTTGGTATGGAAGACTGAAGGCTTGTAAGTACTCCCATGGCTACTAGAAAAAAGTTGTCTAAGAATGATGATGCTATAGAAGTTAACCAAACTTGTATAGATCTATGATCCAAAAGCTATAGTATGTTGTACATAGCAGACTAGATGTTGCATTAGCTATTGGGATTGTGGCAAGATTTTTTGTCAATCCTAAGGAAACTCACATGATGGCGGTTAAAAGAATCATGAGATACTTGAAGGGAACTACTGACTATGGATTGTACTACAAGAAGCATGACAAATTTGAACTGAGAGTGTATAGAGATGCTGATTGCACAGGAAATGTAGATGACATAAAGAGTACTAGTGGTGGAGCTTTCTTTCTTGGATAGAGATTAGTTTCCTAGACAAGAAAGAAACAAAATTGCATTTCCCAATCTACTGCTGAAGCTGAGTATGTGGCTATAGCTTTGAATTGTTCAAATTTTATATGGATAAAGTAATTGTTGGTAGGCAAGAAAGAAGAAATCACTGAACTAGTTGTCATCTTCTGTGACAACACAAGTGCTTTCAACATCTCTAAAAGCCCAGTTATGCACACAAAGACCAAACACATTGCCATCAAGTATCATTAATTGAGAGAACATGTATAAGATAAAGGGGTCTACATGGAATATGTGAATACCAAGGAATAATTAGCAGATATATTCACTAAAGCTTTACCTAAAGAAGCCCATGAATACCTGAGAAGTCAATTAGGGGTCCTTCCCCTAACCGAGGCTGCCTAGTCAAGCTAGGAGTACTACATCAAGTGTGCTAGAAATAACATCTAACATATTGATGCAAAGAAAGGTCACACTTTAGGAGCAACCTAGAGTTGTTAAGAGCACAAAAAATTTAGAATAAGTCATAAGAAAGATGACAGAGGGGGAAATATTCTACTAAACTGAAAGGATGATACCTACATCTACAGGATGTATGTTTTTGTTGTTTCTTTGGCATTTTTGTCAAAGAGAGAGATGATGATAGATGAATACACAGAATGAGAAGATCAAGATAGTGAGAGAAATACAGTGGAAAATCAGGCATGGCTAATTGATTCTGTATTAGAATGAAGCTAAGGATATTATAAATTTCTCTAATGGAAAGATAGGTTTTTGGATTGGTTGGTAATTCATGTGATATTCATATGGTGTCCCATCAATGCCAAAGAGAGAGATTGTTGGAAACTACAATTGAAGAAATTGTTGTATTGTCATTGATGTGAAACCCTAACTAGTAAGACTATTGCTATTGAAGAAAGTAATTTATCTATTTGAGTGTTGCTAAGGGGATAGGGAAGGTTGGTAACAATAGCACCTAAGGAAAGGTTGAGTTATCATGATACTTCAATGAGTACTTGATTATGTGGCACAATGATAAGACAATGTATTGTTTATCTAAGTATGAATGAAGACTATACTGGTAGGATTAACTGAGAAAAAGTGAAGAAATCTAGTTTAAGTCAAGTGTTGTTTGTGTTGACCAAGCTAGTGAGTGCCAAGTAAAATTAGTGTTGATTGAACATGATTTAATTGTCAAGGAAGACAGTGTTAGCTGAGGAAATAGTTTATGTGGTGATCGAGCTTTCCAGAGAAGACCAATAAGTTGGACACAGTATTGATCGGGCATCAGTATTTTGCATTTGATGAAGAATTTAGATTTCTAGCTGACATCATTGAATTCTTGGATTATGTAAAATGTGTTGACTTTATTTATTGATTGTATGAAAGCATTTAATGCACTGTAAAATGTTTTATTGTAAATCTTTAAGAAGATTCAAGATATTTCTAAAAGGATAACTGAAGAACATAATGTAGGATGGATTCAATGAATCAAACCTAACCCTAAGATCTATGAAGGAGATTAAGTGGCAAAAGATTTATTGAACTAATAGAGGTAGTATTAAGGAAACCTAAGTGAGAGGTTGAATGTGTAGATAGAGAGAAGTGGATGCTGGAAGTGTTGCTGATGTTATTGACTATCTAAGAAGAAAAGGCTAAAGGAGAAGTGTTGTGATTGCTTGAAGGGTTCCAAGTAGATCAGTGATGGAGATGGAAAAGATTCACAGTCAGTAATCTAGCATATATGTATGGAATTGGATTTGATATTTGCAAAGTGAGTTGTATGTTTCTCAAATCAATATTACTCCTACTTTCTAACCATTGTAACAATCAAAATCCTTTTAACAAAGGTTGACCCAATAGTCATAGGTATAAATCCTTTGAACAAGGTTTCATTCTAATGGAGTGTATGTAAGTCCTATAACAAGGTGCACTTTTAACAGATTGGTTTAAATCCTTTAACTAGGTCACACCTGACAATGTGTTTGTAACATTTGACAGGGTTGGCTTTTCACCAAGCTCACTTTGAGAAGAGTGAACATAATAGTAACATGTTACAAAGTGGTTTTTCCCAAATTGGGTTTCCACTATAAATCCTGGTGTTGATACTTGTGTGAATGTTTTGGTTTCAACATTTCTATGTTTTACAAGTTAGATGCTATTGGATAGGTGGACTGCACTATTATATGTTTCTATTATACAATTACTAATGACCGAGTAGGTGTTGGTTATTAGATCTAATTTGTTGAAGACTTTAAAGATTTTTTTTATATATCTGAACCTAAGAACAACTGATTCACGCCCCCTCTCTATTTTTCTAAATCATATTAACAATTAAGTCAATCAAGCATGATAAGACCAAAATATTCAGATTTGGGTCTTTGATCATCTATATGTACTTTCACATTATTAGAAAAGTATATGATTTTTATCTAGACAAATCCATTCCCAGAATACCTTAGATATCTCTCAAGGCATGTACTAAAAGCACCTTGAAGGATTACATGACATTGGAGCTAAAGACATACAGGGCTAAGATGCAGATGAGGTATAGGATACCAAAGAAGATAGTTGAAAAGTATAAGGATACTATCTATTTTATAGTTGAAATATATATAACATGCATGGAGGCAGTTGAAGCTAGAACAAATTGGATTCATCAACTTGGATATGAGGTAGATGAACAAGTTTTAGAAGCTTATGCTCAAGTTATATTAGTAGCACCTAAAGACCCTAATGAGCCAAGATGGGAAACCTATGAGGAGAAAACTAGAGAAGTTGATGTAGTATTAAATAGAACAACAACAAAAATAAAGGTTGCTAAAGTTACCTCATAAATCTTGGAAATACATGGAGTATCTCAAGCAAACCTAGACAAAGCAAGGGAACAAAAGATTGCTTTGGAATTAGAGAGTGCAGATGCAGCAAAGGCAGAATCAAATGATCCCAAGTTGAAGAAGGTGAAGATAGAAATATCTGATGAACAAAAGGGTAAAACTGATGTTACTCCTTTTGTGCCCAAGGAAACCATTGACCTTACTACTCCTAAGTATAAGGCAATGCCAAAGAGAAAGAAAGAGATCATCACTATTCATCCATCCTTAAGAGTCACAAGGAATAGAAAGAACTCACAAGCACCTCCTGAAGTAAGTTTCAAACCTAGTCTTAGTGTGCTAAGTGCAAGAATAATTGATGAGGGAAGAATTGGTCAAGTAGGGAAGTTTTATGAAAAATATAGTGAAATAGACAAATCTAAGATACATGTTATGATAATCAAACACATGCTAAAGTTCAAGAAGATAGTCTTGGAACTTAAGACTATGATCCTTGATAATATGTGGAACATCCTAGAATTCCAAAAGAGACAGGCTATTGAAGAAGACCTATAGATAAGGGGAAAGATTCTATATGATACCCTTTTTGTATGTTCTCTAGAGGAGAAGTATTTATTGTTAGACTTAGTGAAGCCACATCTCAAAAAAAAGTCAAGGACTTTGCACATTATGGACAAGAACTATGATCTTGTTGCTAAGGAAATAGAGAAGGCATTCAAGAAAGTATTCATGAATAGGCACATGTATCGAGCTACTATGCCTACAACAAAAGTACCCATAAAGGAATTCAAGGTGGTAGAGCCTACTAATGCCTTAGTGACATGTCCTTTGGATTCAATGCCTATAGTGGAAACACAATCAGAGGAAGATAAGTCTGCACCCATGATAGAGTCACTAAAGGATAGCACCTTTATCATTGATAATGTAGAGATAGCCATGGTGGCCACTGACACTAAATTGGATAAGTTTGGAGAGGCATTTGTAAGTACTCAAGAGGCAAAAAACTTGTGTAGTAACACTCCTACTCATCAAGAATAAATATTGATTGAGGATATAACAAATGAGAAAGAATAAGAAAAGATGGAAGAGAAGAAAGAACAAAAAAAAGAAAAAATAGAAAAAGAAGAAGAAAAGAAAGAAAAAGAAGTAGAGAGTAATGAACCATTAGTTGAACTAAACAAGGTAAAATAAGAAGTAATGGATAGCACACCCATTACTCCCTCAGCAACATTGTTGTCAAGTTTGACACCTAACACAACTAGTTTGGACTCATGGGGAGAAGAAGACCTGATTAAGTTCAGTGTCCTAGTTATGGAGAAGACCAAGGAGAAAAAATTGATGAGGAATCCCCTCCTTGTAGAGTCAGTGAACATTCTGAATGGTTTGTTACCTATAGACAAGAAAGTGTCCAAAGTACACTTAGTTGATGATGTCAGTTCAGTGATTTCATAGTTCAAGGGAAACTTCACTATCTTGGAAGAATCTACATCCTTAGTTGTAGAGGAGAAGTACTTGAAGAAGAGATTGAGTGAATTGGTTAGCAACTATGCACTAGACCTAAGCTCACTAAAGTCTGGTCAAGCATCTTTGAAGGAGTTTGTAGCAAAAGGCAGGAAAATCATTGCTAACTGTATGAACCAGGATAACCTGACTGGTGAACTATACAAGAAGATTCAAGAGGTTGAAGCTATGATAAATAGCATAATAGTGCAAGATCCATCAGTGAATGTGAACATGTGCAATAATGTCTACCAAGGTCAGATTGATAAAATTGAAAAGGCATAAAAAGAGATGACTAAGATAAGGGGAAGGCAGACTTAGCTAAGGAATGCTCCTGCGCCCTCATTAGACATTCTAAATTAGAATATCAAGGAGATAGATGCCACCATGATGACATATGATCAAGGTCCTAGCACTGATTTGGAGAAGATGGAGAAGCTTCAATATGCTTTATGTGCCCATCTATAGATTGTAAATTCACTGATCACATCTTGTAAGAAGGAGATCCAAAATCTGTAGATTGCATATCCAGATGTACTATCACAGTAAGTTTTTGTAGATTCAGTTTTGACACACCTTTGTCATTAATGTCAAAGGGGGAGTATGTGTAGAATATGGAGTATAGATATGTATAAGGAGTTATAAGATAGAAAGATATTTATAGGGAAACACAAGTTTTTTGTATTAAGGATAATTAGCAACTTGGCCATATTCCTTTGTTGCCATCAATGACAAAGGGGGAGATTGTTGGAAACTTGGCTATACTAATGTATATTACTTAATATAGTGTTTTCATTATGGAAAAAAATTCATATAGTAGTTTGGAGTCAATGCACTTGATGAGAAGATCAGAAATTGGTACATACTTGATGAGAAGATTAGAAATTGGTTAAGTATTGAAGACTAGATAGTGTATAGAGTTCTTCAAGCTCTGAGCATCAACGCATGTGTGTATGACCAAGTTATGGTGTGTTCCCTAGAAGTTAAGTTGGTTAGACTATATTCATGCTTAGTCTATGAGTGCATGATTAGATATGCAAGTATGAGAAAGATATAGACAGTTGAAGTTACACAGCCAGTGTGTGCTAGTGAAGAACAAAGTAAGTAGCTGACTGTTATCATTTTGAGTTTCGGTTATATTCTAATGATGTAAAGGCTATGTGCCTATTGTAATTAGGTTTCTGACATGTATATATTTTTTTTTGTAAATAGGCTTGAGCCAATTCACTTGGAAGCATTGTATGTAATAGGTTTAAGGGTTGACCTAGTTGTTTATTTTGTATGCGCATATAAATATGAGATGCGCCCATTGTAATTGGCATGAAAGTTGATAGAGAGTTGTAATAAGAAAATAATAAGTGTGAAAAGAGACTATAAGATGTATTAGAACTTTGCAAGAGGTCAAATCATCAGTGCATCAAAGGAACTGATTTGATAAGCACTGTCATAGTGACAGTTCATCCAGTAGATATAGTGTGTATTTGAGATCAGAAGGTTGTAGCCTTCACCACTTGAGCTATGAGCTCTATGATAGTGCATCCACTCCCATAATAGGGACTATTTTAAAAGACTCCTAATAGGGTCTAACCCTTAACAAGGTCTACTATACTCAATACATTGTAAAGAAACTCCTAACAGGGTTAAGGATCTTCTAACAAGGATCACAAAATACTAGTATAGAATATTAGTGGGTGTCAATTCCCACCAGGGTTTTTACCTATTTGGCTTTCCCCATAACCATATTGGTGTTATTTTTTTATTTCATGTTTCATGTGTATGTGGCTGTTCATTTCAGTACTTAAGCATTTAAGTTCAGTTTAAAGATTAAGTAAAAAGATAAATATTCAGTGAACACTAATTCACCCCCCCCCCACCCTCTCAGTGTTCCCATTCCTAACTAGTACTTTATTGTCTATTAGTGTTTCTATTTTTCTCTTGCAAGGTATATAACCTAGGAGAGAATGTTGAGATTGTTTGAAATATTTTACAAATCTTGATGTATTATTTATTATGCACTCATGCAAAAGGGGCTTCTCACTTGAGATTATGCTTGATGCCATATAAAATATGTATTATGATGTGTTTATAAATATCTAATGTTATGTAAGATGTGTAAGATAGTTGGAAAATATTGTAGATTTGTGATTCTACAAGGAGTTGTCCTATCATAATTTCCCTAGATAGAATTGGCGTAAGAAATTATAATTGTATTATAACCACAATATTGTTGATTGCTGAATAATACACTGATTCTCTCTTTGTTAATGTCTTTTTGAAAGAATTTTTATATAATAAATATTATTTTAATAAAATAAAATGAATGATAAATACTACACATTCTTAGATAAAACATCTATATCTATATCTATATAAAAAAAAACCGATCATACCATAGGCTAAGGTAAGGAAATCCTTACAGGCATGGGCATGGATTAAATCAAACCCATTCCTTTTCTTTATGCAAGGTCAAATGGAAAATCTTGAATATAACACACCATAGTTAAAGTGCTACTGAAAGGCCATTGAATTTTTTAGATGTTTGTATAAGTAAAGAATATACATAGTTCTAACTGTTTAGTTATTCCACATGTGTAGGTGTAACCCCAATGGCCACTCTAGGTATATACACAACTTATTTAATATGTTTTGTTGATGGATGATGGGCATATAATATAATTTTGCTGATGAGAATAATATTCTATTTTTATTTCAGATGCTTCTATTTTGATTTTCTATTTTGATTTCCCGTGTTGGTTAAAAAAATTGATTCACCATAGGTTAAGGTAAGGAAATCCTTACAAGCGGTCCTTTTACACCAAATAATAGTGGCAACCCTCATAGGTGGTCCTCCTTTTACAAACAAACCTATATTTATATTTGAAGTTTGACAAAAAATTGATCATACCGTAGGTTAAGGTAAGGAAATCCTTACAGGTGGTCCTCCTTTTACAAAAAATCTATATCTATATTTGAAGTTTTTAAAAAAACTGATCATACCCTAGGTTAAGGTTAAGGAAATCCTTACAAGCGGTCCTCCTTTTACACCAAATAATAGTGGAAGCCCTCACAGGCGGTCCTCCTTTTACACCAAATAACAGTGGCAAACCTCATAGGCGATTCTCCTTTTACAATAAATAATAATGCCAATGAGCCCTAGTCGATGAGGTTTTGCATGATGCAACCCCTATACATAGTGTTGAATCCACCCTAGGTAATGAGTCTTCACGTGCTGCAACCCCTATACATAGTGTCGAATCCACCCTAGCCAATGAGGTTTCGCGCACTGCAACCCTTGAAAAAATTTGTCATGGTAATAATGAAATGAGAAATGAAATCTTTTTATTTTAAGTTATGCCCATGTTTGTCAAAATTTTGACGTACATGATATTGTTCAAAATTTCAATGAACACAGTCATGGCTTAAAAATAAATAAAAATTTCCTTCTATAATCCAACCAACCAAAACCTTTTTATTTCATGGTCAAAAATTTTGGTAGAAAAACTAGGTCAAATGTACTAGTGATGGAGGCTCACCTCCCATACTAGGCCTCTATAAAGCTACCCTTGATATAGGAGAACTAATTTCTAACCCAGGTATTCATAAAACTAAATAAGAAACAAACACAAACATAAAAAACAAAGTTACACCCTCCCATGGCTAATTCAAGGAGGTTGAAGTAAAACTTGAAATGGGTGAAGGTGGACCAAAACCCAAGTGGGAGAAAGGCTGAAAATAATCACAAGCTTTCAACAAGGCAATAGTTTCACATACAACCAACACAAATCCTTCCAAAATTATCCTCAATAATGGCAACAATCCCTTATGACCCCCAAGCATATCAATTCTACAAGCCTACCATGGACCCCATAATTGATGGTTTGTCCCTCTCTCCCAAGGAGAGAGACTTTACACCAAGAGGGCTGCCCTCAATCACTTCACCCACAAGGCTACTCTTCCCTCCCAAGGGTAAGTTTGGTCTTGCACAATCCCTTAACAAAACATCAAGACATATACAAAATGTAGAATTGTTCTTCACAAACAAACACTGAACAATGCAAGATCAATATGCTAACAACATAAACACTATGAAAACAAAAAATGGAAAAAAAAACTTCCTTCATTCATTCATGGAAGCCATATGTAAGACACCATAATGAAGAAGTGAAAAGATTGAGAGCCGCCAAATTTGCAATTAGAAGTTATGGAATGTGAGTTGTAGTAGATTTTGGTAATTTGGCTGAAGTGAGTACATAGATGTTGTCATTATGGAAACATATGATCCACATTAAGAGTGCACAGGTCAGAGAGCAAGTATGGTAGATTGCAATGCAAATTTGTCTAAGTGTGAGACAGTGTTTTCACAATGTACGAGGATATAGTTTTGGTTTGCAACATTGACTGGAGCAAGTTCAGTGCTTGTGCACTTGAACATAGATGCTATGATGGCTACTGATGACCTATTTCAGAGTGCAAGTTAGTATGGCATGTACAGAATTAGTTATGATAGTTTTATCGAAGACAGTGTGAAGCCGACAGGACAGAATATGAAGGTAGAATTGGTAAAGAGTTAAGGGATTATTTTGTTTATCAAAATAATGACTTAAAAATATAAAGGGATGACATCCTAGATGTTAACCCTTAGATAAAGATATATGGAAGCTGACCATGTAAATTTATTAGCCTTAATAACTTGTATATATGCAATTGTAATTGTAAAGAAAAGTAGCGATGAAAAAGTGATGTAATGAATATAATTCTAAAGCAAATGTAATAGTGATTATGTGAAGATAAGAGCAGAAAAGGAATTTTGATACAAGAAGAACAAGGTTATGTACCTTGACCTACATTGTATACTACTTGTTTGGGCAGTGGGCTCATCTTGTAATCAAATTTTTGTGTCTACAACTCCTAACAGGGTTGAGGCTTCTAATAAGGCCTATAGTCCCTTAACTAGGACTGATACACTATACATATGTAATAGACGCCTAATAAGGTCAACATCCTTAACAAGATACTTTTGATTAGTGGATCTTTGTGGGTACCATCCCCACCGGGGTTTTCCCTTGGCCAGGGTTTCCTCGAGAACATATCATGTGTATGAGTTCTTTATTGTTATGCATATTGTTTAGTTTCTTATGTTATGCATGTATAAAGATAATATGTTATATCCATAATTGGGCAAAGGATAAAGTTTTTAGAATAATGATTCACCCCCCCCTCTTAGTATTCCCTATTTCTAATAGTAGAGCCCTTTCCCTTTTGTTTATCCTTCATTTTCTCTAAATCCTCTAATGGTCTCTAAAGTTAGAGAGTGGGTGATTGAGAGAAAATCTCTCTAATTTCCCCTCTATATTCAAAATCTTCACATTCTCCAAGTCCTTGGAAGAAATGTGAGTTTGTATTGGTCACTCTTTGCCAACCCTTACACATTACTAAAATTGGGTTCCTTAAAAGGTGGCATGAAAAGTGGAGAACATTTTCCATCTAAATGGAAGGTAGTCTTCCCAAGACCATGCTTCCAAAAGTTGATTTTCGGCCATCTTGGAAAATCAACTTTTTGGAGGCTTCCCAAGGTAAAAATAAGATGTTTAATGGTCAAAAAATCCCTCTTCCCATAGGTATATGAAGTGGACTAGTAAAAAATGGATTAAACTCAACCCTTGGTGACCATATGACCCCTCAAAAACCCTAGTTAAGATCACTCACAAGTTCTCACAGATTTGACCTCACTTTGGGATCTCTAACCAAGTGGTTTTAGTGGAAAACACAACTAGGTACTATGTGGGAAAGATGGAAACTCAAGCTTTACAAGTGTACATGCTATGCCACATCACTTTTACAACATGTGTGCCAATTGACAATATGTTACACATCACAACACACTTGGCAAGTCCACTTGTTAATTTACACAATTTAAAGAATGCAATGCAATTAAAATTTACACCATCCACTATGCAAAAGAAAATACATTACAACAAGGTTTTGTTTTTTCAATAGATGCAACCTTGGATTTATGGAATTTGCATAGGGGTTAGTCATGGTTCTCCAAAAAATTCCATGGCCATGATCCTACACACTCAATTCAAATATCAGTAATCCCAAGAAGTATAATCTTTGAAATCCAAAATGTAGAATTAGGATTAACATTTAATTTCCTAGTGCACCATAATCATTCATTGTAATTTTCTCATCAATTTTCAAATTGGCATATGTATTGTGAATCATAAGAAAATATTCAAATAAATCACATACTATGCAAATTTCACCTAAATTTCATAAGCATTAAATTAAAAATTTATAATATCATCTAGATAGCCAATAAATCAAGTAACATAAACATCAAATAATGTCACATAATGATGTCTTGAAATCAAAATAATAGTGGTAAATTTCTATGACATGTAGTATCCAAACCATACTATCAATGATAATACATCATAACCATCAACATGCAAACAATATCAAAAGTCTCATAATGTCTCAAAACATAGTCCATGAAAAATATAAAGTGTGTAATGCTATGATAGACCTGGGGTGAGGCCTCACATAACCATCCTTCTATTCACCATGTTTCTCCTCCTCTAGTTGATACTCTTCCTCCATTAAAGGATTCTATCACTTGTTAATACATGGACCTCTACTTTAGCCCAAATTCATGTCCCTAAGAGGCATCCTTTACAACATAATAGAATGTGAATTAGGATAATTGATACTATAATTCCCAACACCAAGATAGAAGATAAAAATAAAAATTAATACTACTGTAGCTCACATGCAAAGTCCCAAAAGTCTACATTCACAATAATTATATCAAACAAATACATCTTACTAGAGAAGCCATATATCACTTTATCTATTATGAAATTATGAAACATCATATGTAAAGTATTCCCATGCATACACAATCAAGCATTCACATAAACCTTAATAATAGACCAAATCAACATCACAAAGGACTAGCAATAGAAAATATTTGGACAAGCCACCAAGAAACTTGAAAGAAAAGGCCCAAGTGGGATAATTTTTATCATTTTTTAATACAAATGACAAAAATGTTGACAATGATAAAACAAATCAACTATGACAAGGGTCACAAGATAGATAAAAGGATAATTTTGGTGGATGTCCCAACATAAAACATCTCAAAAGTCTAATGTTATCCCTTCCATCACAAGAATAATTCACTAAAATTAACATAATACATCAACAAAAACTTTTAAATGTAACAAAGTGACTAAGAGTAGCCACATAAGTAGGAGTAAGTTTGCAACCAAATGTACACAACATGCCTTAATAATCATGCACACAAGTGTAGTGAACATACTTATTCCAAATTTATTAGTGTATAAACATGGGCTTTGATACCAGATGTAATGTCTTTCCAAGGAATCCTTAGAGTGAATGGACAAGTATGCACTATTTTTTTATTATAAAAGAACATATAGTAACATCATGGACATAAGTAAATAAAAACAACAACATTACCTAAACAAATAAGGAAACATACTATGATCATCACATGATCCTACAAAATCCAAATAATTAAACCATTTCCAAGGGTTCTATGATGACCCTTAACGACCAACAAGAATGGCATTCACATTTTTAAGACACCACGTGAGATTCCAGGTAATATCCATGAATCTTATGGGTTGAGACTAGACCAACATCTATAGTCTTTGATCAAGGAGACAATTCCATCCTTAGGATCTCCAAACACTAGGTTTATTTTGCAACCAAATTGAAAAGTGACCTGACTAACATTATACAAAAATGAATAATAGAAATTCAATACATGGAAATGATCTTGGAACCATAAGGAAGCCAAATCCAAAGTCCTATTTTTCACAGACCTTCAAGAATAACTTGTTGTTACAAATATGTAATTATACAAGAATAAGTACATAGGATTAGTGATGCAAGGAAGGAGTGATAATTGGGTCCAAAGGCTCACCCAAGTACTAGACCACCATGCAAAATCACAATACAAAAAAAATTAAACATAAACAGAGAGAAAGGAAGAAGATCTTATTGATTTATTCATCAAACTTCATACATGTCGGGTTGTCAGTCCTTCTTGATTATGACCAGTATAATAGAAATCAATTATAGAATATAATAGTCCTCATACATGTAAGATCCACAATCTCTAACTTCTTATCTTCCTTCTGCAATTCCTTACCTAAATCTAAAAGATAGTATTACATTTATACTTGAGGCTACCGGATAGATCAGTCCAAAGAATCATTTAGATCTAGCATTGGAGATAGTAATGACCCATATTTAGGTCCATAAGTTTCCCAATGAATGATCCCAACATTAAGATCATGACCAAAATTAAATGCACATGTCGGCCACAATAGAAGATCCAAAATAAACTCCTCAGTGAACTAGGCCACCGAGAAACATAGACACATTGAACCAACTCAGTGAAATAACACAAAAAAGTCACTCAATAAAAGGCACTGACAATAAAATAAGTTATCAAGCTAACTAGAGAACAACAAGAACACTCCACCGAGAACTCCAAAGAAGTTACCAAGCACATTTAACAATCTATCGAGCTATAGGATTACCATAAACCTAAGATGCTCCTACATTAGACACCCAGGGTTGAAAAGAAATGATTGTCCTAATCATGAGTGAGGTGAAACCTGAGCTGAATCCAACTTAGATTGAGAAATCCATGTAGATTCTTCAATCAATCTATTCCTCCACATTACCAAGTATTCCATGTAGTCATTTCCTCTTGTGCTTTTTCCAACTCTTTATTACAAAATCTATTCAACTTCTTCTATCTTCCTCTTAGGATAATCACTCAGTATTGTCACTTCTTCATCAAGCTCATAATACTCATATAGATATACAAAGTTGAATATCGGTGATATGTCCATGTCCTTAGGTAATTCCACTTCATAAGAATTTCATTGTCAAACTTCATTAATGCCTTGTAGGGACCAAATTTCTTCATCTTTAACTTACCATATGTTCCAACCAGAAATATTTATTTTTCCAAATGAACCGTTACCTCATCACTAACTTCAAAAACCCTATGCCTTCTTGACCTATCTGCATTATCCTTGTATTTTTTATTACTCTCCTCCAACTTATGTTTCTTCCTCATTCAATGACTTCATAAATTCAAGAAATTCTTCCCCTTTAGCACTCCTCTTTTCTTCTTCAGTAATATCTTTCAAGTCTGATATACCTCTTAGTTGTATGCCCTTAAAAATCACAAAAGGTGACTTGATAGTACTCCTATTTATTGAATTATTGTATGCAAACTCTTCTTGTGCCAACATTAAATCCCAACTACTCCATTTGTCTCCAGCTAAGAATCTCAATAGGTTACCCAAACTCCTATTTACAACCTCTATTTGTCCATCATTCTATGGAAGAAATGTAGAACTATACTTCAAATCGGCATCCATCTTCTTCCATAGAGTCTTCCCAAAATATCCAACAAACTTACTGTCTTCGTCAAACATGATACTCCTAAGTAATCCATGCAATCTGACAATCTCCTTGAAGAAAATATCTTCTATATGCACTACATCTGATTTTTTTCTACATGGTATGAAATGTGTCATCTTGGAAAATCTATCCACAATAACAAATATGGAATCATTACCTCTTGTTGTCATTGGTAAGCCAAGAAAACAATCCATGCTTATATCACTCCAAGGTTTATCAGGAATAGAAATCGGTGTATACAATCCAGTATTCTAACTTACACCTTTTTCAACTTGACAAACTCCACATCTCTTCACAAATTTATAAACATCCTTATACAATTGAGGCCAAAAATACCTTTCCTTAAGTAAACTTAATGACTTATTATTGCAAAAATGTCCAGCCAATCCACTACTATGCTTTTCCTTTATAAAATTAGTTCTTATTAATCCTCTTGATATACATAACTAAATTCCTTTGAACAAAATACCTTCTTGAATGAAATAGTCTTCCCACTTACTCAATTGATCTTGAATAGGTTCTCTACACATTATCCATGGCACAGAAAAATCAAGGTCAATTTCATACAAATTCTTCATATCATCAAAACCAAGAACCTTAATTATCATTTTAGTCAGCAAATATCTTCTTCTACTCAATGCATCAAAAACTTGGTTAGACACTCCACTCTTATGTTTGATTACAAATGTAAAATTCTTCAAATAATCAACCCATTTCATGTCTCTGATTCAACTTATTCTAACTACCCATATACTATAAAGCCTTATGATCAGTATACAATAAAAATTCCTTTAGCATCAAATAATGTCTTCATTTCTTCAGGGCTTGAACAATAACATAGAATTATTGATCATAAATAGAATATTTCCTTTTAGCATCATTCAACTTCTCACTAAAGAAAGCAACAAGTTTACCTTATTGAATCAACAAAACTCCTATATAAATTCCACTTGTATCACATTCAACTTGGAATACCTTACTGAAATTAGGTAAAGATAACACAGGAAATTCAAGAAACTTTTGTTTCAAAGTTTCAAAACTCTTATTAGCTCCATGTGTCCACTTGATTTCTCTTTTATCTCCTCTCATTGTCTCAGTCATAGCATTGCAAATTGAACTGAAATTTATGATGAAGTTTTTAGTAAAAACTTGCTAAGCCATGGAATGGTCTTAACTCACCAATATTTTTAGGTGTGGGCCACTCAAGTATAACTTCAACCTTCTCAAGGTCCATCTTAAAACCATTAGTTTAAATCAAAAATCCCAAATACATAATCTCATCTTTCATGAAGGAACACTTTTTCAAATTAATCAACAACTTTTCCTCTTTCAATCTAACAAATACCTATCTAATGTGCAAAAAAATATCTTCTCTCATTTTACTGAATATCAGATTGTCATCCGAGTACACAATAAAAAAATTTAGCCAAGAATTTATTCATAACCTCATTCATTAACCTCATAAAAGTACTCGGTGTATTAGTTAGACCAAAATGCATAACCAACCATTCATACAAACCTTCTTTTGTCTTGAAAGTAGTGCTCCATTCATCACCTTCTATGATTCTAATTTGATGATATCCACTCTTCAAAACAATCTTGGTAAAATATTTTTCTTCACTCAAACAATCTATTATATCATCCATTCTCAGTATAGGCAATTGATACTTAACTATTATCATGTTGATTTCTCTAGAATCAGTACACATTCACCATTCTCCATTCTTCTTAGGTGCCAATATAGCTAGTACTACACATGGACTCAAAATTTCTTAGATCAAACCTTTCTACTATAATTCTTGAAATTCTTGGTTGAGTTCCTCATTATCAATCGGTGTCAATTGGTTTGGTGCTTTATTCAGAAAACTAGCTCCAGGAATCAAATCCATACAATGACTTATACTTCTCATTAGTGAAAAACCATTAGGTACATTATATAAAATGATCTCCTTGTACTCAGTGATAAACTTCTCAACCTCTTCAAGAGCTTTATCTAGTATTTTCTCACTCAGTTTGTTAGGAATCACAACATAACAAGCAACATTTTTCTTCAAATCCTTAACAAACTATCTACCTACCATCAAAAAAAATTTCATAGTTGTACATATCTCACCAACATATTCTTCAATCAAAGGTAGCAATATTTGTGATGCAAGAGCATCTCGGGTCCTTGGCAATCCTATGTCACCAAAAACATATTTGAAGTTTGTTTGTGTTGCTTGATTCCTGCTTTGACTGAGTTGGTTTGGTGTTGCTCAATTTCCTTTGTCGACCAAGTTGGTCAGTTATCTCTCTGGCACTCGGTTAATTCCCTAGCACTCGATGATGCTTGTTTGGCACTCAGTTTCCTTGCTTGCCAAGTTGTTTGTTTTGGATTCTTTTGAGGCTGACTTGTGCATTTAATTTGGGTCATGGATTTAATGTTGGTATCCATCATTGGGAAATGTGTGGACCTAGATTTAGTCATTCCTTCTATTGATTGTGGATCTGAAGGTTGATTTGATTCGGTAGCCTTTTGTATAAATATAGTTGTTTGGGTTAGAGTTTAGGAGTCAGTTTTGGGTATAGAAGATAGAAGATAGAAAATCAAAGATTTTGAAAAGATCCTCACATGTTGGAGGACTTATGTACTTGATTGTAATATGTGGCCTAAATCAAGAAGGCCTTACAGCCCAACATGTATGAATCAAATTGAAGATAATATATGAAAAGATATATGCATTCTCTCTCTGACTATTGTGTGTTGTTGCTTCTATGTGTTGTTTAGCAAGGTGGATCTAGTTAGGGTGTACCTTTGGCCCCTCTCCCCATCCTCCCTTGTATCAGGTGGTATCAAAGAGATGTGAGATCTGGATCTAGGTTTGAAGGTTCCTTCTTGTGAAGCCCTAGTTGATTTTTTGTGGGGTAGCAGATTACAATCTGACCTACAACTACAGAGGGTTTTCAAGATGGTTCATGGGAGGGGAGATGCCAATCTAGTATTGGCAGACATGTTGAGACAACTTGCTGCTATATTAGAAGCTGTTGAAATAGCCCAGAGAAGAGGAAGACATCTTGAAGATGTTAGTGATGATGAAATTGAGGTAGAACAAGGTGATGTAGAACCTACACCTATGATGGATCAAGGTGAGGAAAGATTCTTGAAGGCTTTGATAAGTCTGAAGTCTACACCACACTTTAATCCTCCTGATTATACTGGGAAATTGGATTCTAATGAATTGGTGGATTGGATCACTAAGATGGAAAAGTACTTTGAGTATGAAAATGTACCTAAGGAAAAAAAGGTGAAAATTGCAAGCACAGAGTTGAAAAGTCATGCATCCCTATGGTGGGAACATCTCCAGTTGGATAGAAAGAGGAAAGGCAAAGACAAAATGAAGGTATGGAGTAAAATGGTGAATAAATTAAAAGCAAAGTTCTTACTTTGTGATTATCAGATTAACCTAGTTAGGAAAATACAAAGTTTGAGGTAGAAAGATAGCTCGATAAAAGAATATACTGAGGAATTATATAGATTAGATATCAGATCTGGACATGATGATTGTTAGCACTCTAAAAAATTTCCATGGCTCTAGCCCTTTTCTCCTAGTCTCTACAGTTGTTTTTAGGTCTCTGGTATAAGCCCTTAGTTCAATTTTTTGAAAATCTAGCCATTGCATCAAAACCCTTTGTAATGCCCTGGCCCTGTTCTAATTTCAAGTTACCTTTTTGGGTCACTTAAAAGTCCTAAAATGCACTTGCTTTATGTTTTTGGTCAGCCCCCATTTAAATTCTTTCTAAGTTTTACCCTTGGCGGCCTTTAAATTTTCCTGTGGTCCTCAGCGCCTAATTTTTCCTAAGAGCCTAAGTCCTGCACTTTAATTTTTCCTATAGTTTCAGCTTTGATTTTTCTGGGCCCGACCTTCTGACACCATCTTGATCCTACAGTTTTCCTAAGTTCGCAAGGGTTTTGTCAGAGGTTTGCCATCTTATGATAGCCATCGATCCCTTTCCATGACGTAGCTTTTCTAGGCGGGCCTAGTATCTCAATCAGCTAAGATTCATGATCAGATGGTTGGCATATAAGCACATAGAATCTTTTGAGCCTTTTAGATCTTGCACCAGCTATCCAATCTTCTAGGCGGTATAATGTTCTCGATGGGTCCTAATTGCCATGTAAGCACAGTTGGTGGTCTCTTATTGGTCCACGAGGTAATGAATTGGCATTTGTTAGTGGGACCTAGTTTCCAGATGCATTAGAGGGTCTTGATGTTGTCAATAAATCAATGGTTGGCGTAAGTTCTTATGAGATGTTTCAGAGGTTTAAGATCTTGCACCGACCATTGATTTCATATCTTGTCAGAGGGTTGTCAGGGTAGGGTAAGATTCTTCATCTGACGACTGTCTCATGATCTGAAGGAATCTTGGAGGTCTATGTGAAGATGAGACAACCATCAATTTTCTTGGTGCAGGCCCAGTAAAATTTTCTTAGTCCTTTTGGTAGTTTGGATAAGTATTTAGCAGTCCTGATAAATGTTCAAAGGTTTCACTTATTCATGTGGAAAGGTGGAAGTACTCTAAATGTTTTGGCAATTTGGGGAGCAAGCATTCGCGTTGTTGCTAGATGATTTGGTGGAGGTAAAAAGTGTTCTGCAAACTAGCAAAACTCTTCAGTCACTAGTTCGCCAAATGTAGCTAAGATGAGTTAGGTTTCCTTTATTCGCTAAGTCACAGAGTTAAAGGTGGGTTAGTGTTTTCACTTCGTGAATAAGAAATGCCTTGTTGCATGTTCGCTAGGAGTTAACCCAAGGCTGGAAATTGAGTTAAGGACACAAAGCCTATGAAACCAAAAGATCTGACAGTCAAGACTTAAAGTTGATCCAATTTTAAACGTCGACTGCTGATTTGCTTCTAGCACTTGGAAATGACAGTTGTTTTTCAAAATCAAATTTGCAGAGGGATTCCAGTGACAAAAAGGACTAATTTTAATTTCTTTTGAGGTCAAATTTGATTTTTTTGGTGGCATCGATGGTTGTAGTGTGGTCCAAGGTGTTCCATGATTGTTTGCAAGGGTCTGTACTCTATGGTTTTGTGCTCAAGATGTGTTTGCAGGTGGCCAATTTGACTAGTTTTCATGGCTATTCCTTGTTGTTTTGTACTGTTCTCATAGATTTTGATGATTGCAAATCTGTTTGAGATCCATTTTCCCTAGGTTGCCTATGTTTCTTCCCCTACAATAACTTCTGATGTAATTTTTGATTGGTTGGGTAGTTGAAACCCTAACCCTAGTCACCCGAAGCTTGATGCATCCTCTTTGAGGATTCCAAGGTGACTAGGAGTATAAGTAGTTAGTTTTTTGATAGTGAAAGTGTTCAGTCCTGAGGTTCTATTCTAAATTTTAGTCAGTTCCAATGGTTATGATTGTATGAACATTTGAGGAAGGAGGAGCTAGATTTTGTGTCTTTTTCCTATCTTTGTGTTGCTTTGATTGTATATTGATCTTGAATATGTTAATGAGAATGCTATTGAGTTCCAATCTTGCATTTTTGTATGTCTTCTTGTTTTGGTTCTGAGCTCATATATGTTAGTGTCACAAAGTGTATTAGCATATGGTAAACAAAGAGTATTGTGAAGTCATCTTTGAGTTCCTAAAAAAGTTAGGATTCAAGTCTTTTAGTTGAGTTCAGTGAGTTTATAACCAGATAAGAATCTGATGTCCTTGTGTTTGAGGGAGAGGGGTAATAGGAAAAGTACTTATCCTGAGCCCAAGAGTCTTTGATTTAAGGTCTTCAGCTGATGTATGTAATTGGGTGACTCTTTGCCCTAGGTTAAGGCACTGGTCCATTCTCTGGAGGCATTTCATTATCATCAACCATGCACACCCAAATTTAAATGATAATATCTTTCAGTCAATTGGTAAAGGACATAATTGTATATTATTTTAAGACTCCTTTGGAGAAGTGAGTCAAGGGTACACCCACCTAAGCAATAAGGCTCAAAGTGTAGGAGGATCTCGTTCTTGATCCTTGTTAATTGGCCCTCTTCCTTGTAGACTTTGGAGTGGTGATAGAGTCAAAGTCATATTAAAGTTATCCATCAAAGTATAAATTTACAAGTTGAAGATCAAAGGGAACCACCAACAATGATGATGATGTGGAAATAATTTCTAGATACCTAAATGGTTTGAGAGTTTCCATCCAAGAAAAATCAATTTGGTCAAATTGGAGAACATTTAAGAGGCTTATCAATTTGCATTGAAAGATGAGGAGAAATTGAACAAGAGACATGAGAAAAGACCGAGAGGTAGAGGTGGTAGATTCCCTAGAGGAAGAGGTAGATCTCATGGTGAAAATAGTAGATCTAAACCTAAAAAGACAACTCTAGATAAAGGCAAGACTGAGTGGAAAGGTGAAAGTTCATCTAGAGGTAGATGTAGTAACTATCGAGGTGGTTTATGAGGAACTTGTTACAATTATGGAGAAGAAGGACATAGATCATTTGAGTGTACACATGCAAGTAAGAAGGATTGCAGTAGTAGGAATGCTTTGGTGCAAGAAGAATCATCGAATGAACGTGAGAAGGAAAATAACTTGATGGTAAGAAGAGCACTTTGGAATGAAGGTAAAAAGGAAGATCTAATAAGGAAAAGTTTGTTCAAGACTAGATGTAGAGTTTTTGATAAATTTTGGGAGGTAATCATTAACAGTAGTAGCTCAGAGAATATGGCATCTAAGGAAATGGTCACAAAGTTGCAGTTGAAAAGTTGGAACATCTGAAGCCCTATCAAATTTCATGAATCAAAGATGAGCATACACTCTTGGTAAGTGAACAATGTTATGTTAATTTGAAAATTGGAAAGTACTATGATAAGGTATTATGTGATATCATGCCTATGGATTGTTGTCATATTTTTTTGGGCAGACCTTGGCAATATGATAGGCATGCTATATATGATGGGAGATTGCATAACTATACTATTTGGGCTGATGGGAGAAGAAAAATATTGTTACCTTTGATGAAAGAACCTATTAGTAATGTTTGCACATCTGTGAAATTTTTCTTGATCGAAGGAAGAAAGTTTTTTAAGTATTTGAAGAAGAATGATGTATGTTTTTTTGTGATCCCTAACAAACCGAGGAAGAAAATAGAGGATAGTGTCCCTAAGGAGATTGATAAGTTACTCACCGAGTGCAATGAAATCATTTATGATAATGGAAGTGATGGTTTTCCACCATAGAGAAGAATTGATCATTGCATGGATTTAATCCCTGGAGCTAGTTTACCAAATAAGGCACCTCATCAATTGATACCTACCGAGAATCAGGAATTGAACCGACAGATTCAAGAATTGTTGAAGAAAGGTTTGATCAATGAAATTTTGAGTCCTTGTGTAGTACCTATTATATTAGCACCTAAGAAGAATGGATAATGGATAATGTGCATTGATTCCAGAGAAATCAATAAGATAACAGTGAAATGTAGGTTTCCTATATTGAGAATGAATGAAATAATGCATAGTTTGATGAGATCAAAGTATTTTACTAAAATTGATTTGAAAAGTGGGTATCATCCTATTAGAATCAGAGAAGGTGATGAATGGAAGACTTCTTTCAAGACAAAAGAAGGTTTGTATGAGTGGTTGGTTATGCCTTTTGGTTTAACTAATGCACCGAGTACTTTTATGAGGTTGAAGAATGAAGTTTTGAAGAAATTCTTGGGTAACTTTGTGATTGTATATCTTGATGATATTTTGATATTCAATAAGACTAGAGAAGAACATTTTTTGCATGTTAGACAAGCTTTGCAGAGGTTGAAAGAAGAAAAGTTGTTGATAAATCTAAAAAAGTGTTCATTCATGAAAGAGGAGATTGTGTATTTGGGATTTGTGATTTCAATTGATGGTTTGAAAATGAATCCTGAAAAGGTTGAAGCTATTTTGAATTGGCCTACACCTATGAGTGCTAGTGAGGTATGATCATTTTATGGTTTGGCAATTTTATACCGAAAGTTCATTAGGAATTTTAGTTCAATATGTAATGCTATGAGTGAGACTATGAGAGGAGATAAAAGAGAATTCAAATGGACACATGGAGTTGATAAAAATTTTGAGACTCTGAAGCAGAAGGTTTCTATATTGCCTATTTTGGCATTGCCTAATTTTAATAAGGTATTTCAAGTGGAATGTGATGCAAGTGGAAGTGCATTTTGAGCTATGTTGCATCAACAAGGTAAACCTATTGCTTTCTTTAGTGAAAATTTGAATGATGCAAGAGGAAATATTCTTTGTATGATCAAGAATTCTATGCTATTGTTCAAGCACTGAAGAAATGGAGACATTATTTGATGACAAGTGAATTTGTGTTGTATACCGATCATAAGGCTTTACAGTATTTGGGTAGTCAAAATAAGTTGAATCAGAGACATATGAAATGGGTTGATTATTTGTAGAGTTATACATTTGTGATAAAGCATAAGAGTGGAGTCACTAACCGAGTTGTTGATGCATTGAATAGAAGATCTTTGATGATTGAGATGAAAATTGAAGTGCTAGGCTTTAATGACATGAGAGATTCTTATGAAACTGATCCTAATTTTTTTGAGTCATGGAGAAGGTGCAGAGCACCTATTCAAGATCAATCGAGTACTAAATGGGATGAATATTTTATGCAAGCAGGTATGTTGTTTAACGGTATTCAGTTGTGTATACCGAGAGGAGCAATGAGAACTAATTTGATAAAGGAGAAACATAGTAGTGGTTTGGCTGGACATTTTGGTGTTGATAAGACATTGAATTTTCTTAAGGAGAAATACTTTTGGCCACAATTGTATAAAGATGTTCAGAAATTCGTGAAAAGTTGTTGAATTTTTCAAGTTGCAAAAGGAGTAAGGCAAAATACTGGATTGTATATGTAATACCCCAAAAATGGGCTATAGGTTCATTAACCTCTGGTATCCTCAAAGCCCTGGATTTCTATAAAAACAAAGCTCAACTCTTCACAATGGGACCTCAAAATTGCATCCTCACTCTAGCGAATTTTTGACTAAAGAATCAATCTTTTGTGAATCAAGGCTATTTTGAGATTTTCATTTATTGTTTTGAGCATTCATAGTTTGATATCAAAGATTTTTATATTCATTCATAGCATTCCTTAGATAAATGTGCATTCAATCTCAATTTCATTCATATTAGCTTAGATTTATACAGTTTTTCATTCTTATTGCATAGAAAATACAAAAATATAGATTAAATTTGCATTCATATAGTTTTATTCTTTGAATTTAAATCCTTTATTTAGGTGTTGCATTATCACTAATCTCAATTTCAATCCGAGAACATCATACTTGCACCTACTAGAAGGCAATAAATCACCTGGTTAGCATAGTTTCAATTACTTGCAGATTTTAGTTTTTGCTAACCTCTAATGTTTTACTAAAGTGTTGTGTCTACAGCTAGGTAAAAAATTCACACACACATTTCTAGCACCCACTGTGGGGCCTTAAAATGGGTTTCTATTCTATTCTATCAAATTTCTATCATTTTTCTCAAACCCACGACCACAAGGTTAATTTTTGTGAGTTTTGTGATAAATTTCTGGGCTATTTTTCCAAAAATCTGACTGATGTTTTTATGGGTACATGCACATATGACATGATAAAGATCCAAAATTTATATTTCTGGAAGTTTTTTTGAGTTATATTTCATTTTCCATTGGTTTGGATTAATTTCATTTTTATTTGCAAAAGTTATGATCATTTTAGTGAAGACTAGTCTGAACCTGATTTTATGAAATCTAACTGATGTTTTTATTGGTACATGCACATATGATATGATACAGATCCAAATTTTACATTTCTGAAAATTTATTTGAGTTAGATTTCATTTTCCATTGGTTTGGATTAATTTAATTTTGATTTTCAAAAGTTATGATCATTTTAGTTAAGACTAGTCTGAACCTAATTTTATGAAATCCGACTAATGTTTTTATTGGTACATGCACATATGATGTAATACAGATCCAAAATTTATATTTCTGGAGAGGTATTTGAGTTAGCTTTCATTTTCCATTGGTTTGGATTAATTTTGTTTTTATTTTCAAAAGTTATTATTAATTTAGTAGACTGTTCAAAATCTGATTTTTTATGACAATAGGTTTTTTGATTATCAAATGACATATTATCTTTGACTAACCTGATTTTCTACCATGTGGGGTTGACAAGTTGTGTTTATTTTTTTATGTATTTTTATAATAGTGGGTTTCATGTACAAGAATAGGTAAGTTTTTCATAACAGTGGTTTGTAGGTGCAGGTGCAGGTACATCATATGGGTACAAAAGATAGAAGACAAATGCTCAAAAATTGCTAAAATAGGTAAAATCTACTAAGCGCATTGCGAGGAAAGTAGGTATTCTATTACATCTGATAAAACTTCATTTTGGGACATAAAACCAACTCTCTTGTGTCAAGCTTGAGTGCCTTTACAACTTTCATAATTCACACTGCAGTTTTGGGCTCTAAAACGAACATAGATTTGCTTTTTGCATATCTGTTACACATAGTAATTAGGCCCTATGAACACTATTTGTAGATGATCTTGAGAGGGTGGGATTTTTTCACTTTTTTTCATGTGAAGCTCTTTTTTATGAAGGATCCCCTTGTAGGTAGGGAGGTTACTAAGAGTGTCTCACAATCTACTATATTTGTGTGTCTTCAACTTTTGATTGATACATTCTCTCTCTGGAGGGGTTGATAGATCATAAGTGGTTGACGTCATAGATCTTTGTGAGATAATCTTGGTCTTAGTGTGTCAGATTAATCTATCTTCTTTTTTTTGGTTAAAAGTAAAAAGGCTAGAGGACTATTCTCTACTCCCTTTTTGGGTAGTATCAGAAACTCAGATCCTTGAATCTAGAACTAGTCTCCATGTGGTATCTTTTTTGAGTCACCTTTAGAGAGGGTTAACTATAGTGGACATTCCATTAATTGGGTCAACCACGTGGACAAAACCTCAAGCAGTAATAGCCATTTTTTCTATGGTAGCAACAACCACTATATAAATGTCCTTGTGGACAAAATCTTCATAGGTGTGGTCTCTTGTTGGACTATCAGACCTCCCTAGTAGCTCCTGATTGATTAAATTCTTAGACTGTGTCAAAACCCCGCTGCACCTGGATTGGAGTTCACCCTCTTGAGATCACAAAAGTTGTAGAGTTAGACCATTACTACAAACCCTAGTGAGGCTAAATTTTTTTTATTTTCTAGGAATATGTGCGTTATTGAAAAACTTTTGAGGACATACATAGTTAGCACTTCTAGGGATTAGCACAATAAGTCATTATTGCTTGTTCATGTGCAAGGTTACTTTTTCCCTTGTTCATTGTTTTCAGATGATTGCTTGCTTCCCTTACTTACTATTTTGCATGCTTGATATCTACTTGGTTGTTTGAGATAGATTATTACACAGATCTTCAAACCTAGATAGAAAAAGTTGCAAACAATCTGATACTAAAAAACTGAAAAATTGCAAATTTAAAGCAAAAATCTTTTCTGGTGTCAAAAGTCATCTTGAAATTTCAAAAATCGTATCAAAGACAAAGTCAAAGTTGTCAGAAACCTTCCAAATTTGTCAGAAATCCAATTTGCAACAACTTCCAAATTCTGTCAAAATAGCAAGCTGATTCTTGTCATTTATAGTCTTCCTTTGTCAGTTTGGGTCATATCTTAGGTACTATGACATGTTGTTCAACATCCAAATGAACTTAAATGGTATCAATTTGCACAAAATGACTCTTGGTCTTCTTTCTTCCACATCTCCCATGTCTTCCTAGTCTTCCATTGCCATCCTTTCTCCTCTTCCTTCACGATTCTTCCTCTTCTTCCTAAAACTCTTCATGTCTTCTGGATTCTTTTCCTCTTATTATCTAGTCTACTTCTATTCATCTCTTCTGTCACTTCCATGCTTGATTCCTCCTCTTCTAGAACCATGAATTTCAACTATCTTGTTATGGAACCTCTCTTGAAAAGGGATGATCTCAAACTCATTGCTCAATTCAAAGAGTATTATTCCTCCAAAAATCCCATGAGTGATAAGTTTATGATAGAAATAAAAGAAAAATTGATTAAATTAGATTCCTTTTTTAGGAGCATACGCATGATCCTATCATGACGTCCTTCTTCCAAATGTCTTTCATCTTCTAAGTCTTTTCATTCTTCCTCATCTTCTAAGTCTTCTTCCTCCACTGGGTCTTCACCTTCATCTTCTCCATGATCTCATTCCTCTTGTACTTCTCCCAAGAGTTTTACTCCTCATCTCAAGACATACCATGTTGAGCAATGTGATAACCCTTACGATATGTCTTCCACAGAGAGTGACACACCCATCTTTGAATACTATGATGACTATGATGATGGACAATATAATGATACCTATGACACCTTTGTTCCTAAGAGTCCTCCTCCTTGTGTGCTTGTGCTTACTAGAAATGGGATGTCACATTGGAAAGATCATGATGGTGATCCATATGATTCTAATTTTGAAAGAGACTTTGATGATTTCTATGCATAATACCTAGATGATCCATCGATTTCACTTAAAGAAGAGAAAGCTTTCTGCACTGATTATAAATGTCAATACTATAATGATCTCTCCTCTAAGAACTCTCATGCTAAAAAATAAATATTACACTCTCAAGAAAGATCATGTTAATGTTGAACCTTTGTCTTGTGATGGTTCCCTTCCATCCCCTACTTCCTCCAATACCCATACATTTCCTAAAGCTTCCAAGCCTATCAAATCTTTCACAAGTCCTTCATCCACCAAAGGTCCTAATGCTTTTCATGTGGTTCCCTATAGTTATCCTCAAGGGCTACCTCTTAAAGATACTCAAGCTAACCTTCACTTGGCTGCAAATACTTTCAATAATGCTAAACCTAAAGATCCTAAGCCTTTATATGCTATAATGCCTACTTCATCTAGTCCTTCACCATCTCTTCAAAAGTCTTCCATACAATTCCAGCATACTTCCCGTGTGTGTGAAAATTGTACCTGATCTGTAGACACAACACTCAATAAAACATTATAGGTTAGCTATAATCGAAATCATGCAAAATTGAAAGCTATCTAACCAAGCGATTTACTGCCTTCTAGTAGGTGCGCGATTAATGTTCTCAGATTATTATCGAGATCAGTGACCTAGACGACACCTAAATGAAGGATTTGAATGCAAAAGATGGATATGGAATTGAATGTAATTAATCTATATTTTTTATATTTTTCTATGCAATAAGAATGATAAAAACTTGATATGAATCTATGCTATGCTAATCTAGAAATGATATGCAATATGAATCTGAATGAATGCAAAAAAATAAGATTGATCTCACAAAGATGTCGATTCACAAGAGCTTTGATTCTTCAATTCCAATTCTCCAGCGTGATTGTGCAAAAAAAATGAGATGAGATATGAAGAGCTGAAGCCTTTAATTTATAGAAATCTAGGGCTTTGGAGGTGCATGGATAAAAGCCATAAATCACTCAAATAAACTCAACTTGATTTTTGAGTTATTTTTAAATAAAGATAATTAAGTCACAAAAATATGCAAAAGCTAAGCTTTAACTCAAAATAGAGTTTAGCTTTAATTGATAATTGACAGTTGTCTGCTTTTATGATTGTGCATGTTTTAATTATGAATTAATTTAATAATAAAGTGATTTATGCTCAACTTAACTGATTTTTGAAATAAAATAATTAATTTATGGGTTAATTAACTATTTTATCAAACTTTTATTAAAAATTATATTATTAAATAATGACAACATGCTTTAATTAATTAAATAAGAGTTTAATCAATTAAAGATAGGAATTTTAATCCATTGTCAAAATTAAATAATACAATTAATAATAGATAGAATTAAATTTAATTAAACAATTAAGTGGCAAGATATTAAATCTAATTAATTAAATATGAAAATATTCAATTAATCAAACTTAGGATAAATGTGATTTATTGCCAAATAATTATAAAATTAAAGATAATTATGATGATTAGGAATATTACTAGGAATATTCCCCAATGCAGAATTTAAGATAATCAATTATGATTCGATGATGTTTAGATGTGCCTTAGGTTAGGACTTTGATGTCGATTTCATTCAAATTGTTGATATAGAAGATGAATGAACTTATAGCCCATTTTTGGGGTATTACACTTCCTTGTCCTTAGAAGTGGCTCCATGTCAAGAGGACTCCAAAAATGATAAAGAAAAGAACATAAAGAAAGATCAAGATCAAGAAACCTCCATGTCATCCAATCCTTTTCATGATGTCTCTTATCTGTTCCATAGTTCTTTTGATCCTATATGCCCTTTCTCATTCATCCCACCATGTCTTAAGTCTTCTCCTAAGCAAGATCAAGCTACCACTTACACCATTGAGCTTATTGACAATCAAAATAACTTTACTACACTTGCGCTTTACATAAAATCTTATCCTCCATTTTTCTCTTCCATCTCCCTTTCCCTATCAACATCTTTGAGCATATCATTTTGAATCCTTGGCATATCATAGTTTATCCTCTCAAGGAGCATTATCTAAAGAGCTTTCCTTCTTCCAAAAATTAAAAAAAAAATTTAAAAAATCAAAAAAAAAGAAATGAAAAAAATAAAATTGAAAATGTGCCTTGGTGAAAACTTGGAAATAGACGCCTTGGTAGAAAAAGTAAAGAGAAATAAATTCATCCTATGGTGAAAACCACTCCATTGTGGCACCTTGGATAAGTATCATGATAAAAACCTGGCAATCAGGCATCATGCATAGTTCTTCTACATATTTCATCCATTCCATCTTCTCTCTTTGATCTTGACAATGTTGATCTATACAAAAACATTTGGCTATCTTGTGAGCTATCTTACGATGATCTTGCTTTCATTCCCATTCTGTTTAGCCTTTATATTTATTTTCCTCCATTAATTCTAGCCTTTCGCTATCCTTTTTCCCCTTTGGTCTTGATCTAATAAAAAAAGAGTAGAACATGATGCTTTGAAACCTCTTGACTTGTCTACTCTTTTGGACTACATCCTTTCCTTCTTTGGCATTACACTTTTGTGACTTATCCTATGCTAGCCTTTCATTGCTTGTCCAAATGTTCTTTACATGACAATTTTTCCCTAGCTTGCGTACCCTTGAGGATTTCTTCCCTTCATTCTCCTTCATTCTTTTGTCTTCCATCTCTTCCACTAGCTTGCTAATCCCTCTTATTCTCCACCTTGCTAGACATTGGGACTACACGATGTGATATTGCTTGGGAGTTCAATGCCCATTCTATCTGGGGCCATCCTTTGTACATACTGATTAGTACTGCCTATTGAGGTTGAAATCCCATCACTAAGAATCAAAATGCATGGTCTAGTAACTGATGATGACTACAGAGTGTCTAGGTTGCAGGAACTTGAACTACTAGATGAGCACAGACAAGCAACATATGATCATCTTAGATTATATCAGAAAATAATTTCTAGAGGTTACAACAAGAAAGTCAGACATAGAGAATTTCAGGTTAGTGATCTAGTCTTGAGAGAGAATCCTAAAAATCAATCACATAGAGAATGCTAGGGGATGTTTGAACCCAACTGGCTAGGTCCCTTTGTAATCACTGCTACTTTTGGCTCTGGTGCCTATCAACTCTCAAAGACTAAAGGAGAATAGCTCTAAGAACCAATCAACATTCTCCATCTGAAGAAATTCTACGCCTAAGGCATTTAGTGTATGGTAAAATGTCTTGAAAAAACTCTTAAAAATCTAAAAAAGTCCTGAAAAAAATGAACATCTTGGTGAAAACCTAGCAATAGGCACCTTGATGACTCAAAAAAAAAAAAGTAAAAAAATATCAAAAGTACAAAAAAATTGAAAAAATGAAAAATACAAAAAAAATGAGAAAAAGAAAAAGTGCCTTGGTGAAAACCTAGAAACAAGTGCCTTGGTAGCAAAAATAGAATCTCTACCAAGATGGTGAAAACCCGGTAAATGGGCACCACTTGTTCAAAATGCTCCATCTATCAGTGCAATCTTGGTCATTCCCATCTTTCAATCTTGCTTTAGTTTGTACATATCTCCTGGTTTATTTCCACATTCCTATTTTCAATAAAGTGAGTACGTACACCAGTTAGCTCAAGCATCTGTATCCTATCAATGCTTAATAGTTGGGGAAAATCAATATCATATCTTATGGCCTCTAATACATCTTAGATGAGTCATATCTAGTCAAAGTCCTTTGAAGCTTCATCCGAGTCAGTCAGTCAGTCTCCTCTCCAGAAAGGATTTTGCATCTACAACAACACAATCAAACAAAAATTGAAAACAATCTATGCTTCTTCATGATTTTATCTCCTTGTATGCTTACTAATTCACATTGAGATTTTTGCATATTGTGTCCCTTCAAGCTCTTCGATGATGTCCTTTATAGGATTTAGAGAGTGATGACTAGGGGCATAATCTTTTCCTTTTTTTCTACTTGTATGTGAAAATCTAACAGCTTTGGAAATTATGGATTGAAATGGTGTTCATCTGTAAGAGCCTCTATCTCGAATTGGATGGCCATGTGTACCTCAACAATTGATACCCAAAAAATTCAAATAAGTTTGATCTAACTATTGTCTTTTTGATTGAGTTCTTTCTCCTACTGTGAAATGTGATCTTGCCTAAGGATGTGAATGATAAAGGGTCACTATGGGTAATTCACACTAGATTTAGAATGATCTCTTAACTATTTGATGTGTTTGAACACAAGGCATATTTTGGTCATCACGACATCTATGTTTTGATGCTTATACAAATTTCTATATTAAAATGGACATGATATTTAGGTCATCCTGGCATTTTTGCCTTGGTGCTTATATATAATCTGACATTCTGAAAACAAAATCAATATTCATATGTCCATGGTCGTATAACCAGTGGGCATTGGATTGATTCCTACACATACAAATTGATATTCATATGTCTATGGTTTCATAACTAGTGG
Organism: Chamaecyparis obtusa; assembly: GCA_027943335.1. Lineage (NCBI taxonomy): Eukaryota > Viridiplantae > Streptophyta > Pinopsida > Cupressales > Cupressaceae > Chamaecyparis > Chamaecyparis obtusa. Next base: position 109,230 of record BSBK01011400.1, read on the forward strand.
GTATTGTATTGATTTATCTGGTTACCTAAAAGTTTAATGATGACAACAAATCGACACATGATCAGTGACTAGGTCCTAGGTCCTAGGTTTGCATTGCATTCTGCATTTCATTTTGCACTTTGCATGATCTCACAAATTTCTTGAACACTTAAATGATTCTTCAAAACAAAAAATGCTAAACATGACACAAGGACTGAGCATTGTATGAAGGTTCCTCCAATGAAATAGCAAGTAGAATATTTTTTCAGGACCAAATTTGAAATCTGAGATCATTCATATTACTAACTATTTGCACAATCAACCTTCAATCATCACAGAAATCTAGAATTCAACTTAACTGATTATCTTACATCAAACTATCAAAATTTCAACTTGGTCACCCATGGTCAACTCACGGTTAAATATAGTCTTACTTGGTCTCCAGGACCTCCAAATGATGTAGAACATGTTCTCAAACTTTCATGACCACTTCTTAAATCAATTAACATGCTTCTAAACTATTTAACACTGAATTTTCTTGTTAGATTTTGATTTTAATCTCGAAGGGGGCATGGTATTGCACATCATTCAAAGTCTGTCAATCTATTCCTGTCAATCAAATCTTTCTTAGTAATCAAGATAGAAACCACATCTAATTTTTGACTCATCAAAAGTCCTCATCGCTTGGGGAAATCTATCATTTCTTGGGGGTTGTCAAATTCATCAAGATCCATATCAATCTGGTATCCTAAATCTATCTTGTAAACTGTATCAACTTTTTGTAACCATCAGTTCATTAGTGCTATTTCCTTGGTTCTTCGTAACTGATGGGTTCAAGATGTGATACCAATACGATTCCTGTAGACAATCATGTTAGAAAGTAAAGTCCACCAAGATAACTAAGAGGGAGGGGTGAATCAGTTATCAAATAATTATAACTTTTATCATCTTCAACAACATTAAACCATATAAGAAATATAATTACCAACCATAGAAAGATATTCATACACAATAATACAATGACACAAGATATGTTGACTAGGGAACATCTTGATCAAAGAGTAAACCCTGGGGGAAATCATGCCCACAAAAGATGCACTAATATGAATATTCCTTCTGAAAGGATGGACTCTGTTAGGAGTCTTATGAAATACATTCAGTACATATGAATCCTTGTTAGGAGATTTTTGAATTTGTGTTAAAAGATTCTAACCCTGTTAAGAGTTATGGAAGAAAGAAGGACCCACTGCCCAAATAGCTTCAGGGTAAGATCACTGAACACACTATCAAAATAATCTTTGCATTACTCAATATAATAATATGTTACCTCTTCTCTAACTATGCCAAACCGCACTCACTGTTACACCAGATCTCAATTTTAGATCTTTGTACTTCGCATGTCTTCCTTCACAAATTCACTTTCATACTTAGCTCTTTTCTTCACTTCATGCATACAAAATTACACACAACCACAACTACAACAAGGAAATACATTCCTTCCTTTATACCACACTCAAATAATTACAAATGAATCAGCATACAATTACAACATAAAATTTTCTAGGTGCTACATCAAAATTACATAAAATTGTCAGCTTTCAAATACAATAAATCTTCACTCATGTGACCTCAAAGTTTGCACTATCATCCACATCACTATCAATGTGTCTTCAAATTCTCTTTAACTACGCAAAACCAAATTCCATCCCGATTAGGAGATATCATCCGATTTCCACAAACTGCTACTCAGCAACACTACTTGAATACTGCTTCCACAAAAATGCTCATAACTTCCATGAATAAATGAATTACTATCTATGCTCTTAACCATAGACATATAAAATATCAAGGATTATATCCTCAACATCACATAGCTCCAACTGTAATAACCCATGTGCGCTAATCCAAACTCTATCTGCTTCTTTGTAAGTCTTCGGTAAATCACCGTGTTGACATCAATGACAATCATAGTCATGAATGCAACAACAATTGCTATAGAATGGCTGCCAAACATTTATCATTCATTCCTAACAATCTCCCCCATTGGCATTGATGGCAACATAGATGAAAAACATCCAATGTTCCAAAAATCCAATACTACAACACTACTACTCCAAATCCTCTTCATCAATCAAATCTTGCTTCATTTTCCTATTCAGTTCTCTCCAACAGATCTTTCAGATGGTTTTTCATGTATACTTCTCCCCCATTGACATCAATGATAGGAATTTCATCACTATGTCAACAACAACTCAATGTCAAAAGACACTATTTAGAAAATACATTCACTAGAGTCCTCATGACTCAGCTCAAATACACATACTCCCCCATAGAGGAAATACCAACATCCAGTCCAGAAGAAAGATAAGGCTCATATACTACTGGATGGATGCAACCAACTGCATCACTTTTCAAAATTAGGCTGGGGTGTAACCCCAAGCATACCTCTCAGATACTCAAATGTATCCTTAGGAAAAGGCTTTGTGAATATATCTGCTATCTGCTCCTTTGTACTTATGTACTCAAGTCTGACTTCTTTCTCAACAACTTTCTCTCTTACAACATGATACTTAATCTCTATATGCTTTGTCTTAGAATGTAATACAAGATTCTTAGACATACTAACTGTGCTGGTGTTGTCACAATGTATGACAACAAGTTCAACAAACTTTATTGCAATATCCTTCAGCATTTACTTCATCCAAATTATTTGGTTACAATTGTCTGCTACTGCTACATATTCTACTTCTGTTGTTCTTTGTGAGATAAAATTCTTCTTCTTTCTTAGCCAAGAAACCAATCTTCCTCCCAGGAAAAATGCTCCACCACTGGTGTTTTTCTTATCATCAACACTACCTCCCCAATCAGCATCTGTATATGCACATAGGGTAAAATCATCATATTTTTCATACCATAATCCATAGTCATTGTGCCTCTTAAATATCTCAGTATCTTCTTTACTACTGCATAATGTGATTCTCTAGGTTCAGCTTGAAATCTTGCTACAATTCTAACTAAATGTGCTATATCAGGTCATCTATGAGTCAAATACTACAATCCTCCAATCATAGATCTTTATTTCTTTTGTTCCACTATAGGAGTCTCATTTGTGCTAGATAACTTATGTCTAGTCACCATGGGTGTTCCAACTAGTTTACAATTCTCCATTCCAAATATTTTTGACAAGTCATTTAGGTACTTTTTCTGACTCACAAAGATACCATCATTATTTTGTGTTATCTGTAATCCCAAAAAGTATTTCATTTCACCAATCATACTCATTTCAAATTCAGTCTTTATTTCATTAGCAAATTTGTCACTAGCTTCATCTTCTCCTCCAAAGATAATGTCATCAACAAAAATAACTATAATCAACAAACCATTTTCAATTTCTTTTGTGTATAGATTGCTATTAGTTGTTTCTTTTGTAAATCCCAATTTTAACAAATACTTATCCAGTCTTGCATACCAAGTTCTAGGTGTTTGTTTAAGTCCATATAAAGCTTTCTTCAGTTTACATACCATGTCTCCTTCTTGAGTTAAAGGAAAACCTTCAGGCTGCTCAATGTAGACCTCTTCTTCCAATTCTCCATTCAGAAATGTTGACTTCACATCCATCTGATATACTTTGAATTTCTTGTAAGCTGCATAATCTGAAAACATTCTTACTGCTTCAATTCTTGCAACAGGTGCAAGGGTTTCATCATATTTAATTCCTTCTTGCTGTGAGTAACCCTTATATACCAATCTTTCTTTGTTTCTTACTACTCCTTTTTCATTCATCTTGTTTCTGAATACCCATTTAGTTCCAATAACATTCTTATCTTTAGGTCTAGGGACCAATTCCCATGTCTTGTTCTTTTCAATCTGATCTAGTTCTTCTTTCATAGCATTAGTCCAAATTTCATCTTCACAAGCTTCATTAGTAGTCTTAGGTTCAATTTGATAAATCAAACATAACTATTTTTGTACCTTATTTTGAGTTAGAACTCCTCTTTTGATGCTTCCAATAATTTTTCCAATAGGATGATTTCTTAACAAACTCTTGCTAGGTGTCACTATCTCAGATCTCACTTTAGATGTAGGTTCTTCAATGACTTCACTATGGCTTTCATTCAACAAATCACTGTCAGTTTCATAAAATAATTCAGTAGATCCAGTGTTAGGTTTAGGATGAGCTTCTTCATTTGATTCATAATCAAGCATTCTTTCCTGAATTTTGAACTTTTCAGCAACTTTAACATTTGCGCTTTCAACAATAGTCTTAGTTCTTTTATTGTAACATCTATAGGCTTTTCTTTTCAAAGAATATCCAAGAAATATACCTTCATAACTTCTAGGATCAAACTTTCCAATATCATCATCTCTTTTTATATAACATTTGCTTCCAAAAATTCTAAAATACTTAACTGAGGGTGCATGTCCAAGCCATAATTCATAGGGTGTCTTGTCTGTGTCTACTCTAATTTGTACTCTTTTCATTGTATACACTATTGTGTTCACTACTTCTCTCCAGAATATCTTTGCTAAATCATTCTCAAATAACATAGCTCTTGCTGTGTCAATCACTTATCTATTTCTTCTTTCTGCAATGCAATTTTGTTTAGGCGTTCTAGGGGCCGAATACTATCTCTTAATGCCATTTTCTTCACAAAAGGTGGTAAACTCTCTAAAAGTAAATTCTCCACCTCTATCAAATCTCAAACATTTAATCTTCATTCCAAATTCATTTTCAACTTTATTCTTAACAATCTTAAACTTATCTAATGCTTCAAATTTTTCTTTAAGAAATGAAACCCACATCATTCTTGTAAAATCATCAACAAGAATCATAAAATACCTTTCTCCATAGAATCCTCTAGTCCTACTAGGACCACTCAAATCTGTATGAACAATCTCTATCTTTTCTATAGATGTAAACTTCTTAGTGGGAAAAGAACTTCTCTTCTATTTAGCCATTACACATTCTTTGCAAATCATGTTAGTAGGCTTCATAATTTTAGGAAAATCTCTTACTGCAAGTGTAGTACTTACTTTCACAATGTTATCAAAGTTTATATGACAAAACCTTCTATGCCATAACCAACTATCATCAATTTTAGTAAACAAACATTTCATCTCAGTAGGATTCAACTAAAATACATTACCTCTGGTTCTAGATCCAGTTCCAATCAGATTTCCATCTTTATCCTTTATCACAAAAGTTTTCTCAGTAAACCAAACTTGATATCCCTTATCAACTAACTGTCCAACACTCAAAATATTATGTTTCAATCCATTGACAAAATAAACAACATCAGTATTAGTCTTTCCATCAAGAGTAATAGATCCTATACCTTTAATCAAACAAGGTGCATTGTTTCTGACTCTAACAACTCCTCCATCATATTCATTAAACATTATGAACTTTTTCATGTCTCCAGTCATATGATGTGAACAACCACTGTCTATAATCCAATCAGCTTTTTTTTAAACTTGATAAACTAAGGATTTTTCTTCCTTAACATCAGTTTCAAGATTTTCTTCTTTAATTGCTACAAATCCTATGTCATCATTATTCTTAGTATCACTTTCACTTAAAGTTATTTCTATACTAGCTTCAAGATCTTCATCATTAGAATAATAAAATTCCTTAGATCTTCTAAGTTTGAAATTGTTTCTATACTTTTTAACTCTCTTAGGACATTTAGATGCAAAATGACCATATTCTTGACAAGTCCAACATTTAAATATTTTATTACTATCTGGTTCTCTTTTCACAAGCAAGACAATACCTTCTTCAATCTTCTTTTCTTCTTTATTTCTAGATCTATTACTGCCAGTATAATCACTACTCACACTGATGCTTCTTGACAAAGTAGGGTGAATACTAAGAGCACTAAATGTTTTCTCCATTCTAGGTAAGTCTTCTGATAATCTCAGGTTCATTTCTATTGCTTCCAATCTTCAAAGAAGAGTCTCTCTTGTAAATTTTATAGTACAAGGTATAACTTGTTCAATCATATGTGTTGTCTACTTAAATATAGGGTTCAATGTCCTCAAAATTTTCCATATCACTTCATTCTTTGTCTTTGTTCCTCCACAAGATTTTATACCTATAATAATTTGTGACATTCTACCAATATAGCTTCTAATAGATTCATCTTCCAACATTCTTATATCTTCAAATGCACATATCCAATTATGTAATCTAACTCTTTTTGCATGTTCATCACCTTCAAAAAAAGAGTGTAAAGCATTCCAAATTTCATGAGATTTTTTCAAATCTTTTACCTGACTATACTCATTCTCCAGAAGGGCTGTCAAAAGTGCTTCTCTTGCAAGTATGTTACACATGAATAGATCTCTCTCATCAGTAGTACATGTTTCAAGATTATCCTCTTCAATGATAGTTTTATCATTCTTTGTAATCAACCAATAACCTGGTCCTAAACACAGTAGGTGTGTCCTCATCTTTTCTTTCTAGCTATCAAAATTTACTCCATCAAACTTAGGGCTTTCTTTCTTGAAATTCCGCATGGATCTCCTTAAGCTGTTAAACTTCTTTTTCAAGGACCTGCCGCTCTGATACCAATTGTTAGAAAGTAAAGTCCACCAAGATAACTGAGAGGGGGGGTGAATCAATTATCAGTTAATTATAACTTTTATCATCTTCAATAGCATTAAACCATATAAACAATATAATTACCAACCATAGAAAGATATTCGTACACAATAACATAATGACACAAGATATGTTGACTAGGGAACCTCTTGATCAAAGAGTAAACCCCAATGGGAATGATGCCCACAAAAGATGCACTAATATGAATATTCCTTATGAAAGGATGGAATCTGTTAGGAGTCTTATGGAATACATTCAGTACATATGAATCATTGTTAGGAGATTTTTGAATCCCTGTTAAAAGATTCTAACCCTGTTAAGAGTTATGGAAGACAGAAGGACCCACTATCCAAACAACTTCAGGGTAAGATCACTAAACACACTGTCTAAATAATCTTTTTATTACTCAAAAAAATAATATGTTACCTCTTCTTTGACTTTTCCAAACCGCACTCACTGTTACACCAGATCTTAATTTCAAATCTTTGTACTTTGCATGTCTTCCTTCACAAATTCGCTTTCATACTTAGCTCTTTTCTTCACTTCATGCATAAAAAATTACACACAACCACCACTACAACAAGGAAATACACTCCTTCTTTTATACCACACTCAAATAATTGCAAATGAGTCAGCATACCATTACAACATAAAAGTTTCCACACGCTACATCAAAATTACACAAAACTATCGACTTCCAAATACAATAAATCTTCACTCATGTGACCTCAAAGTTTTTGATGTCAGCCACATCACTATCAATGTGTCTTCAACTTCCCTTTAACTTCACAAAACTAGATTCCATCCTGATTAGGAGATATCATCAGATTTCCACAAACCGCTACTCAGCAACACTGCTTGAATATTGCTTCCACAAAATTGTTCATAACTTCCATGACTAAATGAATTACTGTATGCACTCTTAACCATAGACATATAACATATCAAGTATTATATCCTCAACATCACATAGCTCCAACTGCAATAACCCACGTTCGCTAATCCAAACTCTATCTGCTTCTCTGTAAGTCTTCGGTAAATCACTATGTTGACATCAATGATAATCATAGTCATGAATGAAACAAAAACTACTATAGAATGGCTGCCAAATATTTAGTATTCATTCCTAACAAATCAGGTCTAGAATTGGTCACTCACTTCTTCACAATCATAAGGTTCAGAATTAGGTATTTTGGCACTTTTTCATAATCACCGGTTCATTGTTTCTATAGTTAGCATTATCTTTGGTCAACCAAGACCTAAATCTTGCATCTTTAAATCTTTCAATCAATTTCTATCTCACAATCATCTCATCTTTCAAATCAATTTCATACATCTTTATCATACACAGATTATTCTTTGAACCACTGCACTTTGCACAATAATTCAAAGAGGGGCAAAATGTAATACCCCAAAAATGGGCTATAGGTTCATTAACCTCCGGTATCCTCAAAGCCTTGAATTTTCTATAAAAACAAGGCTCAGCTCTTAACAATGGGACTTCAAAATTGCATCCTCACTCTGGCAAATTTGTGACTGAAGAATCAATCTTTTGTGAATCAAGGCTATTGTGAGATTTTCATTTATTGTTCTGAGCATTCATAGTTTCATATCGTAGATTTTTATATTCATTCATAGAATTCCTTAGATAAATCTGTATTCAATCTCAATTTCATTCATATTAGCTTAGATTCATACATTTTTTCATTCTTATTGCATAGAAAATACAAAAATATAGATTAAATCTGCATTCATATAGTTTTTATTCTTTGCATTTAAATCCTTCATTTAGGTGTTGCATTATCACTGATCTCAATTTCAATCTGAGAACATCATACTTGCACCTACTAGAAGGCAGTAAATTACCTGGTTAGCATAGTTTCAATTACTTGCAGATTTCAGTTTTTGCTAACCTGTAATGTTTTACTGAAGTGTTGTGTCTACAGCTAGGTACAAAATTCACACACACAATATACATTGATTTATGTTCCTAAGAAACCTTGGATTGACATCAGTATGAATTTTGTTCTTGGCTTATCGAAGACAGTAAGAGGTAATGATTCTATATTTATTGTTGTGGATAGATTTTTTAAAATGACACATTTTATACCTTGTAGAAAGACATCAGATGCAGTACATGTAGCAGATCTGTAGTTGAAATATAGTTTGGGAAATCTTTTGAGATGCTTAGTTAGAGACACACCAAGTAATTGGGATTTTGTGTTGGCACAAGAAGATTTTGCATACAATAATTCAGTGAATAGGAGTACTGTAAAAACACCTTTTGAGATTGTAAATGGCATACAATTGAGAGGTATATAAAACTTGAGAGATATTGCTGATGAAAGAAAGAAAACTGTTGAAAGAGTAAAATTTTTTGAGTACATGAAGACATTGCATGAAGATGTGAAATACAAACTAGAAAAGAGTAATCAGAAATACAAAGACAAAGCTGATAGATCAAGGAGACATAAGACTTTTGATGTTGGTGATGAAGTGATGGTTCGTTTGAAGAAAGGAAGATTTCCTATTGGAACATATGGGAAGCTAAAAATGAAGAAGTTTGGACCTTGCAAGATTTTGAGAAAATTTGATAGTGGAAATGCATATGAGATTGAGTTACTTGATGACATGGATATATCACCTATATTCAACATTGCTGATTAGTATGAGTTTCATGAACCTGATGAAGACATGATAGTACTAATGGATTATCCTAAGAAACATAATGAAAATTTTGAGAAGATTTTGGAGCAAAGAATTAGCAGAAGTACAAGAGGAAAACAATATATGGAATATCTGGTAAAGTGGAAGAATAGACTGATCAAAGACTGTTCATGGATTTCATAGTCTTAGTTGGATGTAGCTCAGATCATACCTATTTCATGATTTAGAGAATCATTTCAAATAACCCTAGGTGTCTAATGTAGGAGCATCTTGGGTCCTTAGCAATCCTATGTCACCAAAAACATATTTGAAGTTTGTCTGTGTTTCTCGGTTCCTGCTTTGACCAAGTTGGTTTCATGTTTCTCAATTTCCTTTGTTGATCGAGTTGATTGGTTATCTCTCTAGCACTCAGTTAATTCCCTAGCGCTTGGGGATGCTTGTCTAGTGCTCGGTTTCCTTTCTTTCCAAGTTGTTTATTTCAGATTCTTTTGAGGCCGACTTGTGCATTTAATTTGGGTCACATATTTAATGTTGGTATCCATCATTGGGAAGTGTGTGGACCTAGATCTGGTCATTCCTTCCATTGATTATGGATCTAAAGGTCGACTTGATTCAGTAGTATCTTATATAAATGTAGTTGTTTGGGTTAGAGTTTAGGAGTCATTTTTGGGGATAGAAGACAAAAGATAGAAAATTAGAGATTGTGAATAGATCCTCGCATGTTGGAGGACTTATGTACTTGACTGTAATATCTAGCCTAAACTGAGAAGGCCTTATAGCTTGGCATGTATGAATCAAATTGAAGATCATATATGAAAAGATATTTGCATTCTCTCTCTCACTATTGTGTTTTGTTGCTTCTATGTGTTGTTGAGCAAGGTGGATTTGGTTAGGGTGTGCCTTTTTCCCCTCTCCCCATCCTCCCTTGCATCAATTTATCTCTTTACATTATCCCAAATAGTATATTTGTTCAATCTTCCATCATATATATCATGTCTATCATATTTCCAAGGTCTACCCAACAAAATATGACAACAATCCATAGGCATAATATCACCCAACACTGTATCATAATACTTCCCAATTTTTTAGATTCACAAAATATTGTTCTCTTACCATAAAGTTATGCTCATCCTTGATCCATGAAATCTAAGAGGGCCTTGGATGCTTCAATATTTCTAACTGTAACTTTGTAACCATTTATTTTGATTCCAGATTCTCCAAACTTCCACTTTCAATTATCACTTTCCAAAATTTGTTTGCAACTCTTCATTTGGTCTTGAACAAACTCTTTCTTACTTGATCTTCCTTAGTTTTTTTACTCCAAAATTCTCTTCTGACCATCATATTTCCTTCCTTCTTAGGTTCATTAAGTGATCCTTCATGCACCAAAGCATTTCTACTACTATTAATATTCTTACTTGCATGTGTACACTCAAATTATCTATGTCCCTCTTCACCACAATTGTAACAAGTTCCTCATAATCCTCCTCTACCATAGCCTTCTTGGGAGTACTTACTTCCTCCTCAAAATGAACTTTCACCTTTCCACTCGGTCTTTCCTTTGTCTTGATTTATTATTTCCTGATCAGATCTACTATTTTTACAATAAGATCTACCTCTTCCTCTATGAAATCTACCACATCTTCCTCTTTGTCCTTTCTCATGCCTTTTATTCAATTTCTCCTTAGTCTTTAGGGAAAATTGATAAGCCTCCTCAATACTATCCATTTTCACCAAACTGATGTCTTCTTGAATAGAAGTCCTTAACCTATTCAAATACCTTGCAATTCTTTCCACCTCATCTTCAATATGTCCATATCTAATATCTAACCTATTAAATTCCCTATTGTAATCCTTTATCAATCTATCTTTGTGCCTCAAACTTTGCATTATCCTAACTAGGTTAATCTGATAATCACAAGGTAGAAACTTTCCTTTCAACTTATTTACTATCTTTTCCCATACCTTTATTTTGGTTTTTCCTTTCTTCTTTTGATCCAATTGAAGATGCTCCCACCACAAGAATGCATGGCCTTTCAATTATGTGCTTGCAATTTTCCCCTTCTTCTCATCTAATATGTTCTCATACTCAAATTATTCCTCCATCTCAATGATCCAATCTATCAACTCATATGAATCCAACTTTCCAATATACTTACAAGGGTTAAACTCCAATGTAGCCTTCAAACTAGTCAATGCTTTCAAGAATCTCTCCTCTCCTTGATCCATTATAGGTGTAGATTTGGCTACCTCCTGCACTTCTTTGGCTTAATCATCACTAACATCCCTAATATATCTTCCTTGGCATTGGGTTATCTCAATAGCTTCTAATATAGCAACATTTTTTCTTAGCATATCACCTAAGCCTAAATATGCATTTCTTCCTCCTTGAACCATCTTGAAATCCTCTATAATTGTAGTTTAGATCGCAATCTTCTACCCCACAAAAAATAAACCAACTAGGTTTTACAATAAGGAACCTAGATCAAAACCTCTCTATAATACCACCTGACACAAGGAAGGAGAGATAAGTGGGGTAAAAGGTTCACTCAAGTACCAGACACTTTGCAAAATCACAACATGGAAGCAATTACACAAAAATAGAGAGAAAGGAAGTAGATCTTATTAATTTATTCATCAAACTTCATACATGTCAGGCTGTGAGGCCTTCTTAGTTATGGCTAGTAGAATAGAAATCAATTACACAACATTACAGTCCTCATACATATGAGATCCACAATCTCCAACTTCCTATCTTCCTTTTAAAAATTCCCTACCTAAATCTGAAAAAGACTATTACATTTATACTTGAGGCTACTGAATAGGTCAACCCAAATAATCATTTAGATCCAACATTGGAGAAAATAACAACCCAAATTTAGGTCCACACATTTCCCAATGAACAATCCCAACATTAAAATCATGACCAAAATGAAATGCACATGTTGTCCTCAACAAAAGATCCAAAATAAAATCCTCTATGAATTAGGCTACTGAGCAACATATAAAAACTAAACCAACTTGGTGAAAGAACACAACAAGCCAATCGGTAAAAGGCACTAAGTAGAAAATAGGTAACCGAACTCACAAAAGAGCAAAAAGAACATTCCACGAAGAACTCCAAAGTAGTTACAAAGCACATCTAACAAGCTATTGAGATACAGGATTTCCATAAATTCAATATACTCATGCATCAATTAGGAAGTATTTGTCATTCATACAATAAATATGCACAAAATTATTGAATTTTAACATATACATAAATTTAAGTGATGTATGTATAGGAGAAATGATCATATGCATAGGAACAAGTACATATGCACAAAACTATATAGGAAAAGATAAAAATAAAAATCTCCTAATGAAAAATCCAATGAACAACCTAAATAAGTTTATCTCCACACCATGGAGCATGAGATACAATAATATGAAGTCAGTTACATTTGTTGGCATGAATAATTTCATAAAACACTTACATTAATTGAAAATGCATATCATAGAACATAGGTGCAAGAGTACATCTGCAAGGATTTGTAGTGTCATGGAGGAGTAAAATATAATCTTGGACCACTCAAATACTTGTACACCAGTCCCCAATAGTGGCTTAACATGCCACCTGACCATGTGGTATCCTCAAGCCCACCCTCACCGTGCCCATAGAAGTAATCATATGGCCCAAGAAATAATTAAATCCAACAAACACAAGGATGATAACAATCTCACTCACTCTAAACCAAAGAAATGAATGACCAAATAAGAATAAGAGATGTGATGAGATATAAAATGCAATAATTGAGCAAGGGAAAGGTTCATTGACACAACCAGGAGGAAGATACCAGAGTGCAAACCAAATGTTATCTTAATTATCTATGTTACTTTCCTCTACCTATTTAATTAAATTTAATTAATTAAGTTAGGTTCATTACCTAAAGTTAATTTAAATACCCCCCTTTATAATGTATTAAATCTAATTTAATACATGTCCTAGGGAAGATATGAGAGTGCAAACTAAATGTTATCTTAATTATCTCTGTTACATTCTTCTACCCATTTAATTAAATTTAATTAATTAAGTTGGTTTAATACCTAAATTTAATTTAAATACCCCCCTTTATAATGTATTAAATCTAATTTAATATGTGTACCTCCATAAATCCCCTTTTTAATAAATTTAAATTTATTTTAGTCCTACACATCCTAATATTCTTCTAAACCTAGATAAATTTATATCCAATTTTAATTAATCCTAAACCCAACCTAGAAAACCTAGTCTACACCCATCACCTCACTCACTAAGCCTACCTTTTAGACTAATCCATGATTAGGCCCCTAAAAAGGTGATTTCTAACCTCATTATCCCATAACGAGTTTCTCACGTGTGAACAACTCTTCCCAAAAACTCCACCCAAATTCTTTAAATTGTTCAACTAGCTCCTTATACCTTTCTCCCCTACTCATTTCTCCAATGTTTCTCACACATGTGTGAGTAACCTTGGGCCCTTCAAACCTTAAATGTCCATCTTGTCTCAATTTTACCTTTTGCATGATCATCCTCTTTAGCCTATGTGTCCCTAATGTGGCTCCTATATGTATTCCACATAGGTGCCACCTCATGCAAGCCTTCTCATCTTTCCCAAAAATCTATAAATAGCAACCTTGCTACAAGCAAATGCATCCATTAGTTTTCATGCATTGTTATTATTTTCAAATAGCTTAGAATTCTTGAATCCATTTTTAGTTGCATAGAAATATCATGTTAATTTGAGATCATATATTTGAATATCCATTATCATGTTATCTCAATCTTGAATATTTGTTAGTTAGATCTTGCATTGCATCATAGAATCATACTCATCTTGAATCAAATCAATATCTTTATTTTTTATCATTGTTTTGCAACTAGTTCCTCATACTATTTTACATCTCTCTTGATATCCATTTTAGCTTGCATTGTATAACTTGCATTATTTGGGGATTTTAATCTATTTTGTTTAGAATATCACACCCACATCTCCACAAAAGAGAAAATCAAACAAGCCATTTGGGTGCACTTGTTTCGACTCTATCGAAGGTTGTGTGGAATCTTTGTGTTTTTGGTTTTTACTCATGTCTTGAATTGTTATTTCTAACCTGCTAATATTTGACATGCTTTAGATTATTCCACATAGATAAATATCTCCACATACACATTTTGGCACACTCTATGGGTGCTACATCCCTAAAGATCACCATATTTTTCTCAAATTTCATGATAAAACAAGCCCAATTCTGCATCTCCATCTTCATTTTATGTAGAGTCATCTCCTCTTGTGGGTTGACCTCTACAGTGAGATATCCCCATCTATGTAGATCCACGTCTATTCTCTAAGACTGACATATTTTCCCCTAATAGTTTCATGTGTGGTTTTTGAGGTTTTAAAAATATTTTCTACAATTTTTAGAATATTTATATTTGGCTTTCTAATAGTTAATGTTTTTTGCAAAAATAATGTTGCCAAAATTTTTATTTCTAAACAATAGTTAAACTATCCTTTGTGTAGGTAAACCAACATATCTACAGATCAACTTATGCACAACCCTAAAATTTTCATCTCCTCGTGTTAACATAATTAATTGAATTTTTAGCTTGTTTGACTAGAGACTAATTAGTTGTGCATCTTTTTCTTGATTGTCAAAGATGAGTAGATCAAAACTACTAATCTTCCTCCAAGATCCTTGATTTCTTTTATGTTTCTTTGGGAATGAACCTTTCATGTTAAACATGCTCCTTGGAATGCATTTTTGAAATGAACCCACATAATCTCTTGAATGTGCATTATCAAGTGAACAAACATTTGTGTTTGGAATACATGTTTAAGGAAAAGAGAAAACACTTAATCTTGAATGCCTTAATGGATTGACAAACACCTTCACTTTTGTTGAGTGTATGGCTTTTAGTTTTTGGGAAAGAATCAATCTTGAATTCCTTAAACACTTTACTACTTTATGGGAGTGTTGCTAGTTAGAAAATCTAGTTTTTCTCTAACTAGATTTCATTTTGCAAAGAACCCATATGCTCATTGTGTTTGAAGAAGTTTTTCTAAAAACTTATTTTTGACATATTTGTTTAGATTAAATCTTGTTAATTAAGTGACACAGAATGATAAAGTATAACCATACCCTCTCCCCTCACCTTTGTAGATTTTGGGTGAAGAGAAAGCTTACCTTATCTTTTCTTCTAGAGGGGCATGTTTAGAGGGTGTGCTTCCCTTCTAGAGGATTACCTCAAACCGATAAACACCTCAGTTGATATAGAAACAAGGCACTTATAAAACCCTCATATTATCCCACCAAGATCAAGCGAGGCATGTTGATGATAGTCTATATTGGTTTAATATCCTTAAGAAGACAACATGATAAACTAGGCTCTTAAGTGATTAATGCGTGTACAAACCAATTCAGGGGATGCCATAGATCTTACTAAAAGATATTAAACTAGAGGCCTACCTAGTCTACCTTTGAATGGTAACTTATTATAGTGCAAGGGGAGGGACTAATCTCTCCCCAAGATTCTTATCATATGTCTCCTAGGGTATTGTGTTGTGAAAGAGATCTTTGTAGCATGATGACAATACTTGGAAAAAGGAAAAAACATGGGTGTCCTCTAGGGTATGAAACGACTGTGTGAGATGATGGACTACAAAGCCAATCTCCTAAGGTAGAAAATTATTGAGATGTTTTTATTGTTTGGACAAACTAAAAACATAAATTAAATCAAAAAGGCCATTTTGAACATACACAAATGAAGTATCAAAGTTTCATCATCTTCTCAAAATCAACATGTCTCCTGTAAGGTTTCTTTGTCCATTGTATGACTTTTTTAGAACACCTATGTGTACAATTGAATGTTCCAAGTTTGTGTCAAGGTATACTTAGCATAGTTAATGCCTTTGATGAATGTTTAATTGAGTTCTTTCCATTGAGAAAATCCAAAATAAGTTAATCAAAAACAATCAAAATCAATTAAAAAAATTCACTTTTTCTCAAGATTGAATTTTTCATAGATCAACATCTGCATAGATCAATATATCTATTGACAAACCAACATCTCCACTTCTCTCTATTTTAGATAGAATATTCTATTTGATTGAGTCAAAATTTCACATTGGCATCTCTAACCTTCAACCAACATCTTTGTATATTATCATCTACATCTGAGAATTAACGTATGCACCTAAAAATAGTGATGTCAAGTACCTAGCATAAAATTTCTATTTTGACCCATCTATCTAGCTACCTGGCTATTTTTCCCAAATTGATTATCTAGAGTCCAATATTTCATGATCCATGTCTAATTTAGGAAAACATAAGAAATTCAAACTCCAATTACTCCTTACCTATAGAGAGAAGAAAGAAGTTGATCAATCCATTAGACAACAAGAAAGTGTTATGAAAGTAACCTAAAAATGTGCCCAATAACTTGAGAAATATGAGGCAATACTTTAGAAAAATAAAGTCACAAACTAAATGAGTAGATACTAGATTAACCACAATGTTTTTAACTTTGATACCAACCAAAATATGTTAAACTAGAGCACCATAGGCCTGTCCTCACACTCTTCCACCAAAAATTGTATTTTCATCTTTCTTCCATTTTCATTTTATGATAACCCTTGGTCATTTTTAGTCATCAAATCCAAATCCAGGTAAACCAAACCCAATCCAAAATACATCCCTCACTTGCCGTCACATATGTTGGAGATTTTCCAGCAAGCCAGTGCTGACTATATGTTTGTCATTGATGACAACATATGGTAAGTAGAATGCATTGAAGACTTATGTAGTAAGCTTTGAGTATATGTTGCATGGACATGTTATGAACATGATATCATGGATGCGGAGGTTAACTATTAGTACAGATAGTTATATAGAAGCTTGTGTTAGCAGTGTTCCTAACAGAGTTACAGGTAGTGTTCTATGAATGATTGTACGAACAGTTATCATGGAGCCTTGTGCATTTGGATATGAGATGGAGACATGTTAGTGATGTTAAATTTTTGGATGCAGAGTCTAATGATTAGTAGAAGTGAAGTTATGAAGTCACTATTTAGCAGTAGGAGTTTCCTGTGTTTATTCAGAAGAGCTGACAGAGATTATATTGGTTCTAGAGTTGTGATTATCATTTCAGTATGCACCCTTGGATTAGTACTTGGAGAAGAGTTATTAATGTTTGGTTAAGAGCGCGTGATGTAATTCATCTTGTGGAGAAAGTTTTAGTTACTTTGGTAGAGCTGACAATGTGTAGCGTGCGTCTACACTTATTAATATTTGATAGGTCCCAGATTGTGTTGCGTGTTTAGTAGAGCTGATAGAATTATTATTAGAGTATGTTATGGTTTCTCTAATATTATTTCAAGGTGGTTCTAATAGGCTGACTTTCTTATATCATTTAGAGGAAAGATATTTATAGGCATTCATTTGTGATTGCTAAAGTGTGGTTCAGAGTTGATTGTGAAGAGCAGAGTAGAGTGTGTGAAGTGTTGAGCCATCAGAAGAAGTTCTATGTGACCAAGTAAAATATTTGTGCTCTACATTGGAACTGACCCAGATAGCAAGTCAATGAACAACTCACCAAAATCTAGATATATTGTGCATCTATTATTCAGAATGTTGTAACCTTCACCCATTTGAGTAGTGTACTCTCAGACAATTCATCCTCACCCCTAGCAGGCTTAATTGTAAAAGACTCCTAACAAGGTCCGACCCTTGACCAGGTCACTATACTAAATATATTGTAAAGCAACTCCTAACAGGGTTAAAGATCTTCTAACAAGGATCATAAACACTAGTGTAGATTATTAGTGGGTGTCAATTCCCACTAGATTTTTTACCTATTTGGGTTTCCCCATAACCAAAATTTTGGTGTTTTTTTCAAGTGTTCTTTCATTATGTTTATTCTTTATGTTTAAGTATACTTAATTGGATAAAGAATTGAAACTTGTAGATAACTGATTCACACCCCCCCCTCTCAGTTATCTCTTGGGACTATTCCTAACAATTGGTATCAGAACCAAGTGCCTTGGAGAGAAATTTTAATAACTTGAGGTTGATCAAATGTCATTCTTTAGAAAAGATGGTCCTAAGTTTGATGGAGAGAACTATCTTGATCGGAAGAACAAGATGATGACACATTTGCAGTGCATTGCTTTTGAAGTTTTTGAAGTGGCTATCAAGGAAGTTGAGATCCCCTCTCTAGAAGATCTTGCAAAGGATGATGCTATAAGCAAGAAGAAGGATTTGTTCCATCAAAATGCAATAGTAAAAGAAGCCCTTATTAGCACCCTATCTGATAGTGAGTTTTCTAAGATAAAGAAAATAGACATAGCCTACAAAATATGGAAGCACCTAGAAGACATGTTTGAAGGAGATAAACAAGAAAATGATGCATGTGGAAAAACTTGGAAGAAAAGATACAATGCATTAGAGATGCTACCTGAAGTGAACATCAGAGCTTACAACCAAGGGATTAATGAAGCAATTGTAGGAATTAGGAACAATGGTGGAGTAATCTCTAAAGAAGACATTATGGATAAATTGATGACCACTTTCATAGTAAAGTATGAAAACAAAATCAGCATACTTGATGAGACCATGCAGCTTACATCAAATTTCAAAAGAGAGACCTTGATCAGCAAAATTTCAACTTTTGAGATTTCAAGATTGAAGATAGAACCTAAAAATGAAACAACCTTCAAATCATCAGTCCATGGTAAAAAATCTGCAAACACCTCTGGTAATTTTGATGATGATGATGAAGATAAAACACTAGATGATTTCCTTTCTATGATTGCTAAAAGAGAAAAGAAAGGAAAAGGAAAATATGAAGGTCAATTACCATTCAAATTATTTTCATGTAATAAGATTGGTCACTTTGCATATAAGTGTCGTACAAGAGTTAAAAAGTTCAACAATAACTACAAGCCCAAGTATACAAAGGAATGCTACTATGCTAGAGATGGAGTATCAGATGAAGAATCGAGAGAAGAGGAGATTGGATTCATTTCTCTTGAAGATGAAAAGAATTCCCAAGAGTTAGCATTGATTTCACAAGAAGACATCAAGATAGATTGGATCTTTCATAGTGGTTGCTCACATCACATGATAGGTGATAAAGATAGATTTGTTCATTTGGATAGATACAAAGGAGGCATGGTCAGATTTGGAGATAACACTCCTAAACCTATCATTGGAAGAGGAGCCATCACCCTAGATGGAAAGAACAGCACTGCTGATTTTCTTTATGTTGATGGTTTGAAACATAACCTAGTGAGTGTTTGGTAGTTGCTTGACAAAGGCTATAGATTGGAGTTCAATGAAAATAAGTGTATCATTAACAACAAGGAAGGAGAAATAGTTGCATCAAGATCAAAGACTAAAGGTAAAGTTTTTCAGCTTAATCTAGAAGCAATTTTTTTTATTGATAAAGTAGATGACAGTTGGCTATGGCAAAAAAGACTATGTCATATCAATTTTGATAACATAGTTAAGATCAGTAATGTTAAGGCAGTTAGAGACCTACCTTGCATAGCAAAGCCAGTTGATACTATATGCAGGGAATGTGTAATAGGAAATCATGTGAGGAATTCATTTAGGAGCAAGCATAATTCAATAGAGAACAAGTTGGATCTGATTCATATAGACCTATGTGGACCAACTCAAACAAGATCATACTATGGTGAAAGGTATTTCATTTTGTTTGTAGATTATTATTCTAGAATGATGTGGGTTGTGTTATTAAAAGATAAGTCAGAAGCATTTGAGAAGTTAAAAATATTCAAAGCTAAGGTTGATAATGAATCTAGACTTAAGATAAAATGTCTAAGGTTAGATAGAGGAGGAGAATTCACCTCTAACAAATTCTATGAGTATTGTGAAGAACATGGCATAAAGAGATAGTTAAGTGTAGCTAGAATAGCTCAGCAGAAAGGAATTGTAGAGAGAAGAAATAGGATTATCCTTGACACAGAGGGCACCATCATGATTGAAGGAAAAGTGGCACATACCTATTGGAGAGATGTAGTCAATACAACAATCTATACAATCAATAGAATACAATTAAGGCTTGGTGCTGCCAAGACACCCTATGAGCTATGGTTTGGTAATGTTCCCATAGTTAAATACATCAAAATCTTTGGAAGTGAGTGCTACATCAAGAGGGATGAAGTAGTAGGAAAGTTTGATGCAAGAAGTGATGAGATGTTTTAACTTAAGATTGAAGAAGATCATTGAAAGTGCTCATGTTAAGATTGATGAAAAGTTTATGGTTCAAGAAAGATATCATGATTACTCACCTATGATTGAAGAAGAACCTTGACCTTCCACTAGTGAGACAGTTGTTGAAGAGATGTTTAACAGTATCAATGTATTGTTCAATGACCCTAAAACAAGTGAAGAAGAAACTCAGAAGGAAGATGAGATAATATCACCTAAAGTTCCAAAGTTTACATCTAGAAACCATTCCAAGAATGACATCATTGGAGATTAGAGTGGAAAATTATTAACAAGATCATAATCAAAGAATTCAACTGGCGATGAGGTGGTATGTTTACTATCCCATATTGAACTTTTAAGTGTTGAAGATGCATGTAATGATTCAGATTGGCATTATGCTATGAAAGAAGAACTAGATCAGATTATCAAGAATGATACTTGGGAATTGGTCCCAAGACCTAGTGATAAGAATGTGATTGGAATGAAATGGATATTCAGAAACAAGATGGATGAAGATGGTATAGTAGTAATAAATAAAGAAAGGTTAGTATGTAAGGGATATGGGCAAAGAGAACGCATTGACTATTCAGACATATTTTCACCTTTGAGCAGATTAGAAGCTATTAAGTTATTTCTAGCTTATGCAATAGTCAAAAAATTCAAAGTATATCAGATGGATGTCAAGTTAGCATTCTTGAATGGAGAATTGAAAGAAGAAGTATAAATTGAGCAGCCAGAAGGATTCACCTTATCAGATAGACCTGATATGGTATGTAGATTGAAGAAGGCCATCTATGGACTTAAGCAAACCCCTAGAGCATGGTATGAGAGACTGGATCGATATCTAACAAAGATTGGATTCAAGAAAGGAGTAGCAGACTATAATCTATTCATAAGAGAGATATCTAAAGGTTTACTACTTGTAGCTATATTTGTTGATGACATTATCTTTGGAGGCAAAATTAGTGTTGAATTTGCTAAGGAGATGCAAAATGAATTTAAGATGAGCATGATTGGACCTATCAAATACTTTTTGGGATTAAATATGAAGCAGACATAGATAATTAAAGAAATTCAAGATGGATGATTGCAATCTAGTAGGGAAACCTATGATAATAGGATGCAAGCTTACAAAAGAAGATGACTCACCAGTAGTAGATATAACAATGTACAAGTATATGATTGGAAAACTTATTTATCTTACTCAAACTAGACCTCATATTTCCAATGTAGTTGGCATAGTTGGAAGATTTACAGCAGAGCCTAAACAAAGTCACCTCATGGTAGTAAAAAGAATATTTAGATACTTGCAAGGCACTATAAACTATGGTTTATGGTATCATAACTCAAAAAAAGTTGAGCTTCATGTATATACTAATCCAGATTGGGTAGGATGCATTAATGATAGAAAGAATACATCAAGAGGATGTTAGAAATAGGAAATACCGAGAGGGGGGGGGTGAATCAGTCTTTCACAAAATTTTTCTTTTACCCACTTATGGATATAATAGATTACTTTAGTGCATACAAAGATTATCAAGCTGATTAACAAACATAGCAGTAAATAGAAAGAACTCATAACACATGATATGTTCTCGAGGAAACCCTGGCCAAGGGAAAACCCCAGTGGGGATGGTACCCACAAAGATCACTAATCAAAAGTATCCTGTTAGGGATATTGGACCCTGTTAGGAGTCAATTTACAATATATAGTAGATCTATCCTAGTTAAAGGACTTTAGGCCTTGTTAGAAGCCTTAACCCTATTAGGAGTTAGATTACAAAACCTGATCACCAGCTGAGCTCACTACCCAAATAGGTAATACAAAATGTTTCTGACTATAATATGGTACTGCTTACAACTTTGCATCAATAGCCTTTGCTGCTATCACAATGTACAACTATCGCAAGTTATCTTTTCTTTCTTTTTACATATAACATCTATTATGTCATTACATTTCAAGTATGCCTAATATATGAGTTATTAGAGCTAATAACTTTACATGGTCAGCTACCAAAATCTTTATCCAAGAGTAAAAATCTAGGATGTCATCCCTTCATAATGTTAAGTCATTATTTTGACAAGCAAAAATAATCCCTTAACTCTTTCGCTAATACTGTCTCCAAAACTGTTATGTCTGCAAAAACTGTCTTCGGTAAAATTCGAATAACTTTGTCTGTATTGCTCCAAAATTTATGCGCACTAAGATGGGGTATCCTCATACTCTGTAGAAGCTTTAGTTAATTGCACAAACAAAAATATTTCTCCAGTGGACGTCACCAACTAAATCTTCATTGGGTGCTCTGTCAGGATCACTGTATCCATACTTAGACAATTTCTTCCTTCAACTTGCCATACTTGCATTCCAAATTTTTCACTCTTAATAGAGATCATATGTTGCCATAATGACAACATCTATGCATCCACATTAGCCAAATTGTCAACAATCTCCCCCTTTGTCATTAGTGGCAACATATGGGAAAATTGGCTAAGTGTGCAAACAAAACTTCAAAGTATTTACACAAAATTGTGGCCAAAATTTACACAACACATATACAATGTTGTACTCCATAGAATATCTCCCCCTATGATTATCCTTCCTCATAACATATTCAATTTTCTTCTATCTCTCCCCCTTTGACAACAATGACAAAGATAGGGTGTACAAAAATTTCAAAAAAAAACTTTATACCTTGTTATCAGCGATTGCAAAGCGGGTAGGCTTGCAACACAGTCACCAAACCCTGACTTCCATGATTCAAAATCTTTCTCCCATACCTTCCTGATGGATTTAGCAACATTGAGTAGACTACTCAATCCATATGCTGCTATCTAACAAGCTTGCAGGGAATTGAAGCTAAACTTCTGAAAATATGTCTTTGTTGAAAGACACTGCTAAATTTGGTCTTCAACAATTGAGGTCTTGATTGAGATGTGCTCTCTCAAGATGTTAATCTTGAGCATCTTTCTATTCTTCTCCTCTGCTAACAATCTGATTTCATCATTTAACTTCCTTATGTTCTTCTCTACAGAACTTATCTTTACATTTGGGCTTGATAAGGTGTTTGTTTCAGCTGTAATTGCATCTATCTTCTCTCTGATCTTCTTACCTTCTTCAGCTATTAGGACTTTTGATTTTGTGCATTGTATATACAAACTCTTTCCAGTCTCAAAATGTTTCCTCAAATTCTTTATGAATACATCCAAACTACCAATATCATTTCGAATATTTACACTTAAATTTTTTTGCATTTCTGCTTCAAAGTCTTCCTGAACTTTTATTCTAGCAATATCCTTTAAGTTAGAAAATTTAGAGTCAAAAGAGTTTATTACTATTTTATCTTTCTCAAGTGGATCTGATTCAGATACCTTAGTGCTGATCACACTCTCAAGTTTCTCTGTCAAAACTCTAACTTTGCCTTCAAGGTCCTTCACCTTCTTATTCTTTCCAATAATTTTATTAAGAGATGTGATGAACTCAAGCTGATCATCATCTTCAACTTCTTTTCCAAGGTCTTCAAAAATTGAACCAATTTGTCTCTTCTTACTGTCAGGTGCACTAGGGGTAGTGATCTCTGTCAAAATTTGTTTACCTTTAACTGTCTGTACTGCTGGAACTGATTCTGATACTGCTAGTGCTTCCACTATCTCTATATCCTTTTTTGATTCTGTAATTTTCTCTTTCTCTTCTAAAGCCAAATTGTCAACAATGTTTCCTAGATCATGAAATACTACATCATCTGACTCTAGTGTCACTTTGGTTCCTTCAATGTCCATTGATTCTTTGCCAATATTGATATGTGAAGAAGATGGAACTTCTTCAATACCAACTTCCTCTGCATGCAGTTCCTCTAATTGCTTTTGTTGAGGGTCTGATTCAACATGCTTTTGTGTAACTATATCTGCAAGAACTTGCATTAATACTTGCTTTGTCTCTTTCTATACTTCCTCCTTTTTGTCTCCCATTATAAGGATTGTTCTTCTCTTAGTTCTCAATAAAGTTCCAAGAGACTTCAAGAATCTCTTCAAATGATCTTCATCCTCAACTTCACAGAACTATCTGATTACATGTTCTCTCATCTTTATATCCTCTTCTTGTGCTCTCTATTTTCTATTCACAAGTCTGTTATACAAATCTTCTGGGATCTTACCATGAATAGTGCTAAGTTTTTTATTTGTCACAATCATATGTGTAATCATTGCATTTTCAAAATTCAATCTATCAAATGATCCATATAGATCATAGAATTTATTCAACGTAGTGAAGTCTCCATGCTTCAATATATCTTTATTAGCTCTTTCAATTCTTGGTTTCCATGTTTTCTTCTTGATTGAAACTACATCATCATCTTTAATTACTACTACATTTCTAGGTACAGGTGGTACAATTACTTTCTGTCTCTTGTCGGGTCCTGTTGCACTCACTTTTACTCTTTTGCTAGGAATAGGAGAAACAGATTTATCTCCTTCATCTTTTTTAGGTACTTCAACTTTTACCTTTACTACAATAGGATCAATAGGATCTGCACTAGATGTCTCAGGTGAAATTACAAGATTTTCACTTTGCTTCAAGGCTTCTGTAGTCTTCTTAGCTATGTCAAACTCATGACTTGACATACCAGATTCTTTCAGTATTTTCTTCATAGTAGATTCAACTCTCTTACTAGATTGATTCTTTTCTCTCAAACTTATTGTAGAGTTGAAATTCTCTTCATAGGTTCCAAACCTATTTGCATGACCATCCAACTCACACTTTAACAATCTATTCACATATCCTATTATTTCTGCTTCAGATATTTCATAGCCAAGAGGGTCTATGAATCCATTCTAGGCTCAACTACTTCAATGTACGTGAAATCAGTGTCTACCATAAAACAAATTTCATCTTTATGCTTTTCAACTAAGGATTGAGGAATCTTTGATTTGTTCTTAACAATATTCTGAAAAGTCTTCAATACAAGCTTCACACTGTCATTAACTTTATCAAAAAGGTGCTTCATGTAGACTGAGTTTATTCTTTCCATTGTGTTCACATTGTCACTCCAATCAAATATGTAAGGAAATCTTCTCAAAATATGGAAAAACATATAGGTTATCAGAGATGAAAACCTAAACTGTGTGTACTTAGCCTTCTTAATCTTTTCTAAGTTCTCAAATAACTAAATTTTCAAAATTTCACATAGGTCTACTTGTTTCTTCTCAATACACATAAGATAAGCTACATGAACCATTCCTATAGCCATGTCATTTTCCCTTGAACTACCATAGAATTTAGTTGTTAGGATCTTGCAAAGGTACCTAACATCATCTTGCTTAATTTTACTTATCACAATTCCTCTACCATTATAACTAGATCTAGTGTTGTCTAAAACAATCTTTCTCATGT
This sequence comes from Chamaecyparis obtusa, assembly GCA_027943335.1. Taxonomy (NCBI): domain Eukaryota; kingdom Viridiplantae; phylum Streptophyta; class Pinopsida; order Cupressales; family Cupressaceae; genus Chamaecyparis; species Chamaecyparis obtusa. Next base: position 135,119 of record BSBK01011400.1, read on the forward strand.
TCTTTTCATTCAATGGAATCTCTCCAACTTTAGATAATCCAGTAACATCATGAATTAGGTCGGTAGTTATATCAATAACTCTATCCTCCATCTAGAATTTCCCATTGTGGATTCTACTTAAAATGATCTTGGTACATTACTCATCATTAAATTCATACTTCATGGAATATTTGATAATTTCATTGTTCTCCTGGTGCCCATAAGCTGGTTTAACTGACATGTCTTGATTGTACAATTTCCTATAATCATTACTAAAATCTCCATCTCCCAAAGTTTCAAACTTGCAACCTAAATATCCTTTAACATTCTCAATGAGCAATACTCCATCTAGTACGGATGATAGTGCTAGCCTGATATCAATTTTAGTTGGTTCTACTGGTTCATTCTTAATCTTAGGTCTATTCTTATCCTTAACATTATGAACCATAGAAATATCCATCTTATCAACTGATTAAAGATCAAAAAATACCTCAACTTTGCAAATCTAGGGTTTCGGTATGATCGTCGCTGCAAACTGCTTCCAAACTTCTTCAAATCATCCTCAACTCACTTTTTATTCTTTCAAATCTCTTTTCAATTGCTTTGTAATCATGATAAATTTGATTTCAACCTTATAACACTTCACATTAACTTGATCTGACATCACATTCATTCATTTTGCCGCTAAAACCTCAAAAAGATGATTCTGCAAACCTGCAACTATAAAACTTTCTGCGACCTCGCAAAACACAATATTTTCTTTTGCACACTTAACCATAGCATTAGTACAACATAATAAACCTATATCTAACTTTTCAAAACTTAAATCATTCAAATTCCTAATCTACACTAATCCTAAGTCCTAAACTACAAAAACTTACATAATTTAAGTACTTAAAGAAGGGTCAGGTAAAGATTCATCCTTACCATTAGTTACATTACCTTCCTGACTACTTTTAGTGCTGACTATACCTCCTTGATCTGTGCCTTTATCAAATTTTACTTCATCTTTATTGCTACAACAACCTTTCTCTTTGTTTCTTGCATTTTCATTCCTTCTTGCATTGTTCCTAGGGTTAGGGTTATGATGATAACCTCCATTGTTCATTCTACAAAATCTTGCTGAGTGTCCAAACTTGTTGCATAACTGACAAATGATTCCATTGTTTCCAAATCTCTATCCTTGTTGGTTAATCTATGACCTGCAATTTCTAGCAATATGTCCTACTTTTTTTCATCTAAAACATATTACCACTTTTCTTTGATTCATTTCTTCAATAGATTTCTTATCTGCATTGTTAGTATTCCCAATCATTCTATCATAATTATTCATAATTACTTTAGGTCTTCTACATTCATTAGCTCTATGTCTAAAACTATGACAATTATAACAATGTCCATTAAGAGGTTTAAATTGCTTACCTGTGCAATCTCTCTTCATGTGCCCAATAGTATTACAAGCAAAACATCTACCTTTGAATTCTCTTTTCCCTTTAGATGATTCTTCCTATTTTTATTCTTCTTGCTTTGATTCTTCTTTCTCTCTAGGTGGTTCTTCTTTAGGTGGTTCTTCCAATGTGTTCTCATCTAGCTTTATTTCCTCCACACTTTTAGATGTCTTCAGATTTGGCTTCTTACTTTCATGGATTGTTCTAAACATACTAAATCCAAATCTAGTTCTATCAAAGAATGCTTCTTCAAAAGAAATTTGTTTTCCAGTCTTATCACTATTTGAATATAGCCTTTCAAGTTGTTGTTTAGATTGAGTTAATTCACCTTTCACAATTTTATTATACTTCTCAAGTTCCACATACTGCACTTTTACTTTTTTAGATTCGAATGTTTCCTTTTCAAGTCTTGACCTCAGATCTTCATTCTCAATTTTCAATTTTTCATTATCAGATCTCAAATTTCCATCTTTCATACTAAGCTTCAGATTTACTATCTTCAACTCATTCTTAAGGATCTCATTTTCTTTTTCTAATTCATCACAATCTTCAACAAGTATATCAGATTTCTTTTCAGATTTCAGATCTTCAATCTTACCTTTTAATTTGTCAATAGCATTCTTTGCATCTTCATATTTTCTTGTTAAGGAGTTTCTTTCATCAGTAAGCATATCAATCTATTCAAGAGCTTCTTCAAGATTCTTCTAAAGTTGATCCATATCCATAGAGATCTCACTCAAGCTGCTAAGCTTTCCTTGAATGTTCCTTCTCCAAGTAATTGCGCTCTGATACCAATTGTTAGAAATAGGAAATACTGAGAGGGGGGGGTGAATCATTATTTCACAAACTTTTTCTTTTGCCCACTTATGGATATAATAGATTACTTTAGTGCATACAAAGATTATCAAGCTGATTAACAAACATAGCAGTAAATAGAAAGAACTCATAACACATGATATGTTCTCGAGGAAACCCTGGCCAAGGGAAAACCCCGGTGGGGATGGTACCCACAAAGATCACTAATCAAAAGTATCCTGTTAGGGATATTGGACCTTGTTAGGAGTCAATTTACAATATATAATAGATCTGTCCTGGTTAAAGGACTTTAGGCCTTGTTAGAAGCCTTAACCCTGTTAGGAGTTAGATTGCAAAACCTGATCACAAGCTGAGCTCACTGCCCAAATAGGTAATACAAAATTTTTCTGACTATAATATGGTATTGCTTACAACTTCGCATCAATAGCCTTTGCTTCTATCACAATATACAACTATCACAAGTTATCTTTTCTTTCTTTTTACATATAACATCTATTCTGTCATTACATTTCAAGTATGCCTAATATATGAGTTATTAGAGCTAATAAATTTACATGGTCGGCTACCAAAATATTTATCCAAGAGTAAAAATCTAGGATGTCATCCCTTCATAATGGTAAGTCATTATTTTGACATGCAAAAATAATCCCTTAACTCTTTCGCTAATACTATCTCCAAAACTGTTTTGTCTGCAAAAATTATCTTCGGTAAACTTTGAATAACTTTGTCTGTTCTGCTCCAAACTTTATGTGCATTGAGATGGGGTATCCTCATACTCTATAGAAGCTTCAGTTAACTATACAAAAAAAAATATTTCTCTAGTGGACATCGCCAACTAAATCTTCATCGGGTGCTCTGTCAGGATCACTATATCCATACTTAGACAATTTCTTCCTTCAACTTGCCATACTTGCATTCCAAATTTTGTGCTCTCAATAGAGATCATATGTTGCCATAATGACAACATCTATGCATCCAAATTAGCCAAATTTCCAATAGAGGAGCAGTGTTTCTTGGTGACAGACTTGTCACTTGGACAAGCAAGAAGAAAAATTGTATCTTTAAGTAAATGACAGAAGAGGAGTATGTTGCAGAAGCCCTGAATTATTCTACAATTGTTTGGATCAAGCAAATGATAAAGGATTTTGGAATTCAAATTGACTATCCTATTGTTATACATTGTGATAACACTAGCACTATCAATATGTCAAAGAACCTTGTAATGCATGCAAAGACAAAACACATTGAGACCAAGTATCACTTCCTAAGAGAGAAAGTAGTAGAAAAGGAAGTTAAGTTGGACTATGTGAGTACTAAAGATTAGCTAGCAGACATATTCACAAAGCCCTTGCCAAAGGATACTTTTGAGTATCTCAGGGAGAAGCTGTGAGTAATTCCCTTCCCTAATTCTTCCTAAAAGAAAGAAGAAAGAAGAAAGAGCATCAGTCCAAAGGGACTGATGGATGGTTGACTACTCTACCTCAGGAGTAGTACCGGTGCTTAAACTATTTGGTTCCCCTTGCCATTGATGTCAAATTGAGAGTAATATATAGTCATGAAAAATAGAAGTAAAAGGATTAATATAGTAAGGGGGAGTAGTTGTCAGTTATGGAAGCGGTTCAGTTGAGGAAATGGAGAATGTTGAAGAATATTGCCACAGATGGAGGATTCATCCTTTGGGGAGTTTTGAAGAGGAAATGGAGAATGTTATAAAAGAAATGTTCATTTGGGTTGGTGGTGTTTTTGATTCCATATGTTGCCATCATTGCCAAAGGGGGAGATTGTTGGAGATTTTCCAACAAGCCAGTGCTAACTATATGTTTGTCATTGATGACAACATATGGTAAGTAGCATGCATTGAAGACTTATGTAGTAAGATTTGACTATATGTTGCATGGACATGTTATCAGCATGATATCATGGTGTATCATCTTAAAATGGAAGAACTTCCATGATAAGAGAGTTTAGCCCTTTGAGTAAGTGGTCTAGGGTCATGTTAGATGCCTCGATTGGGTCTTTGCATGTATTTGGCTTTCTCACCACTGTCCACTTCTTTTCTGCTTCATTCTAGGTGAAATTAGGGTTAGGATCCTGAGGATTCTCCTTAATTTCCCTCTTCCATGGATCTATTTTCTAGGTATGACTTAGAATTAGTTCCTCCTAGCCTTCATCATAGTCATCATAGGATTTTGTGCCTATCCCTGGCATTCTGTTCTATTCTGATATCATCTCTAGGTCTCTAGGCATCCACGGGACCTCCTAACTGATTCTGGCTGGATCTGAACCCACAAGGTCAAATTTGAGGTTGATCTTGACTAGGTCAGTCCCAACCTCAACTTTTCCCCCCTCTTTCAAAATTCCAAATTCCTTGATTTTCGGGTATCAGGTTTCAGGGATATTTATTTTCCCACCTCCGGGTTGGCCATTTCAGGTTTTAGAATGGTAAATCCTTTAATTGCATTTAATCTAGGTATATTTCCTAAATTTTAGGACCTAATTGAGATTTAATTCTCCAAGGTGGCCCCTCTAGAGGATTGCACCCTAGTTCACTATAAAATGCAGCCTTCCTCTCTCATTTTCTCCATCAAGTTTTCACATCTCATCTCAAGCAATTGCAATCTCTCAAGTTCTCAAGTGCAAGAAAGAATTCAAGCATTCAAGAAATCCTTCAAGCATTCAAGTGTTCAAGCATTCATCCATCAAGGAGATCCATTGTTAGCCATTGAAGGATTCAATCTCTTTAGAGCCCCCTTGAAGATCCATCCTTCCACATTCATCCAAGCCTCCTCATATGCAAAGATCAATTCAAGATTGGTGTTGAAGATCAAATTCCATTGATTGGATACATCCTATATTCATTCTACATCCATTGAAGCATTCCTACTTGTGGATTTGAGGATTCAAATCCTCTACAAGGACTTCAACATAAGCGAGGTGATTTGTTTCAATTACTTTCTTTATGCACACTACATTTCAATTCAAGGTTAATTCCTAAATTCAGGTTTGACCAAGACAAACCCCCCATAAAAAACAAAAACCCCCATTTTCTTGTAGGTACAAGTGCGGGATTTTAGATCTGAGAGCGCATTTGGATACCCTTTTCGGTGAACTTCTGAGATTTGTGAACAAAATCAGAATTGACCTTCAGATAAAGAATCTAGCCTTTTTTTATGAGGGTCAAAGTCAACTTGAGCTCATCTTGGAAAAAGATTTTTGGGTTTTCTCCGTCTTGGCATTTCTAGTCTAGAACAAGTTGCAGATTTGCCCCAAAGTACACACAGACATCAGAATTTGGTATTTTCCATATTTCTCTAATTTGAGGTTAGTACTTGCATTTGAATTATTTCAAATTCTAAACACTTCAATTCTACCATAAGGAAATATAGGGTTTCTCTCTCTCTTTCATATTCTCCATAAATTGATTCGATTGTGCATTAACCTTTTGGTTGATCAAATTAGATCTCTCCTTTGGGAATTTGGATTTAGGAGTGGATCTCATATTTCCCCCACACATCATACATTACACCCACATTATAAATAGAGGTGATTTAATTTTACCTCTATTCATTTTGGTGAACCCAACGTACTTACTCTCCTTTCTTTTTGTGGAATTGGATGCCATATTATGCTCTCCTTTTATCTTGTTAGTGTTAGATTTTTTTCCTTTGTGTTAGATCTTGCATGCTAATTAGATTTCAAAAATACAAAAATATTCATGCTTTGTGTGTTCTTAGTTTAGTTCATTTGGATTACATTGGTTTATGAGCTTTACTACCACTAGTCCTACTTATAACATTTTGGTTACAAGACGTCGTAGACTCATGGATTTTAATGCCCCTCAAACCCTATCAAGTCTTGGTTATGATCTCTTGAAATTAGGAAGGACTATATGTGAGAATGATCCTTCTTGTGTTGGTTTCTTAAACTGAACTACTTACAACTCACCCTAACTTCATATTTTAGTATGGGAAATAATAATAATTGCATAGGTATGTTCCTATACATCTTCTTGTGTGTCATAAATAGTTAAGGACCTTAATGCTAAAAGGATCACCTGATAGACTTATATTTTTTTATGTGAAATGCTCATTATTATTATTCATGTGTATCTTAGGTTAATTGATTATAATCACTTAAGGGTTAGATGTGTTACCTTCTCTTATAATGTTACTTGGGATTAGACATGACTAATGCATTTAGGGTTATATGATTTGTTTATCTTGATTTGATAATGGGACATTTTGAGTACATGCCTGATGGTTAAATGGGTTTTTGAAAGTTAATAGATGATTTATATTCACATGATTATGTTATGATGCATTCTTTTATACAATATGGAAAAGAGATTATTCTGGTACTAACCATACTAATCTAATTATGCTTTGTTGATGTCATTGTCTAGTGTGAGTGTAGGATGAGGGGAGGTAGTCGTAGTTACTCCTACAGGAGGTCCACACGATGTCACACTCTCCCTCCTTATAGCCATTGTCTATTTATATATATGTATATATGCATGTGGGTTGGTGTTGTAGGATGCAGGTACCAGGCATCGACTCCACCTAGCTACACAGGTCTGAGCGTGCCTTCAAAATCCTTGAACTGTTGTTGTGTGGAGATATTACCAAGATTACTCTCAAGGTTACCCATGGACTTAGATTTATGTTTAGGCCTAGCTGGGGGTTCTGAATGCAGTATGTGATGTGGTCTTGTGATTTATGATATGACGTTGTTCTGTGATTTATGATGTGAGTTAGATTTATCCTTGTATATATATATATATATATATATTTATTTATTTATTTTATGTGTTATATTGTTTGTATTTTGTATAGGTATGTGTATATGTGGGTGCACACACATATATCCATGCTTATATAAATAATAATAATTGTATGTTTTTTCATTAATTGTGTAATGGTATGTTATTTATGATAAATAAATAAAGTGAGTGAATTCAATAAATGTATTAAATAAAAAGTGAAAATAATATTAATAATAATAACTAATAAAAGAAATGCTCTTGTAGTAAAAACTAGCTATCTAGGAGAGAGTTGAACTCGAGACCTCCTAGGAGTTAGGCTAGTTGGTTTCCATATGTGCTATGGGTTTTCTTGAAAGTTATTTGTATAGTTTTCTTCTTATGGTTTTATTTTGAGACTATTTTAATTAAAATTATTAAAACCTTGATTAAGTCTTTTATGGGAATGATTTATTGATTATTCAACCAACTACATAAGTTGGAGAAGTTGCTTCCCGTAAAGCAACTACTCCAACCACATAGTTGTATGATAAATATTTGCTTCTTTTGTGCAAAGGAAAAGGAGCATTTTTTTAGGAAAAGTTTGGGAGGATTTTTACAGTGATTTCTCTGGAAAATTTATTAGAGTTTTCCTATGAGTTTGAGATTTCTTCAATTTGGAAGGGAAGCGTGTGTGGATTGTTTAAAGTTTGAATGCCAGAGGAATATTTTTAGGAGAATATCTACTCGAGGCTAGAAATTTTGTAGAGTCTCCAACCAAGGAAAGACGATTCTCCGTAGGACCCCAGGTAGGGTCTAAATTGGGATGAAGCTCCATTCTTCCCACGTGCATGATTATGTATATGAATGATATGTTACTCGATGAGAATATGATTGTTTACTTTTGTTTGAAAATGAGAACTATATATATGTTTTGTTTTTTTATATGTATTTGAAATATGTTTTCGGGAAGTGATTTTTATGAATGCTTGTATGTTCACTATGGTGAAATCTTCTTGGGAGGATAGAAGTGGTTTTGATCATGTAGGATAGTGTATTATATTTTTAATGAATGTATTATGAATGCTTCTAGAATTTAGAACTGTTATTTCAACCCTACTGGTTCATAACTATTTTTGCACCACCTTTCTTCATCCAGATCTAGGATAGATTTGGCAGATAGATAGGATGGTTTGATGGCTATCTCTAAAGGGAAACTAAGTAATCTCAAATGGGTCATGCCCAGATTAGGCAACCATAGTCCCCATAATGCCCAGTTTTACCCACAAGTCAGAGTTGACAATCGTATTTTGTAGTTTCTGGCAGTCGGTTTAGTGTTAACCGAGCAAGGTGGATTTAGTGTTTACCAAGCCAGGTTGATTTAGTGATAACTGAGGTAGGTCAGTTTAGTGTTGACTGAGCTAGGTCGGTTTAGTGTTTATCGAGCCAGGTCAGTTTAGTGATAACCGAGGCAGGTCAGTGTAGTGTTAACTGAGGGAGGTTGGTGTAGTATTAACTGAGGAAGATAGGAATGTTAGTATTAACTAAGGAAGATAGGAATGTTAGTGTTAATTGAGAAAGATAGGAATGTCAGTGTTAATTGAGCAAGACAGGAATGCTAGTGTGAACCGAGCTAGATAGGAAAAATAGGCTTTATACAAGTATAACATTTAAGTATAAGTTTATGATATTTCTTATACTTTAAGTTATACTTGTATAAAGGGTTTAGGTACCTTCTAAGATAATTAAGATAGGTTCCATATTCATAGGAGTTAAGATGCAACTTCTAGATTTTAGTTTTTCAAAAAAAAATCAGACTTAGTTATAATTCAGGCACGTGAGATTTTGCAGAGCATGGTGTTTTGGCATATGAAACTTTGTGTAAACTTTCAATATGTTCATTGCTTGTTTTGTTGGGATTATATGGTGTGTTTAGATTCTTGAATAAGGTTTAGGATGTGTTTTAGGGATCAGAAATAGGGTTAGGGTTGTCCAGTGGACTAGGACTACTCTAAGGCCTCTCAAATGTTCTCCAAACGTTCCTAAACTTTCCTATTCTTTTCTATGCTTTGATTCTAGTTCTTGAAAGTGTTTATGATGTATTTTATTTGTGATGTGTGAATTTTTTATCACCTATGTACATTCATCACTTGTTCTATGGAGGTTATATGGTTTACTTATGATAATTTTTCACTTGGCATAGACTTGAGTTTAGTTTATGAGGCTAGGACTCATCTTCATGGCCTGTGTGCATGGGAGGGTTCCTTAGACCTATAAATGAGCCTTGGAAAGTTTTACTTGTGCATGAGAAAGGTGTTATGTTTTTGTTTGAGATGTCTTGTGATAGACATTCTTCTAGTGGTTCATGGGTGAACCGACAATAGTGGGTTACACTTTTTTACCTGAACGGACATTGAACTCTACATTTTGAAAAAAAAATCAGATTCAAATGCATATTGTCGTTAAACTGTTTCAAATCAAAAGATGAAGTAAATTAGAGTCTTTTAAGATTTTTTGTCTAGATTATAAATATATTTTTTATTTTTATTTTTAAATTGATTTGAATGGTTTTTTCTTTCTCCCACGAAAACCGATATGTTGTTGAAAACATCATTTTCAAAGAGTTACATTGTCTTCATAGAGCATAACTTTTTTTCTAAAATAGATATCAATGTGATTTTTTTGAATTTAGTTTTTTAACATCCATATGGAGGGCATGCAATTAGTATGATGAAATTATCATGATTATTTCATATTTTATCAATGTTTGAAGTTGACTAAATCATAATTTTGACATACCTTGACTACATAGCTTATAACTTGTCATGTATTTGTCCAATTTCATTTTTTATTTTTTTTTATAGAAAGATAACTTCAATACCTACGGCATAGATATTTTTTAGAATTTTTTTTCTCTCACTTACTATTTTTCCATAAGCGTCAAACATAGAGGTAGACATATGGTGAAATATCTATGTTTAGTAAAACTAAAAATACAAAGTCATAATAAAATTAATATATATTAACATTATAATCATTGGAAAGATTTTTCTCAGTAGTACCTTACTACATAGATAGTTTTGTCAAATGGATTTATTTGATTTTCCAAAAGATAAATTAGAAGTGATTTTTTGTCAGCATTTTAATAGGTGCGAAAGAGACTCCATTATAGGTATGAATGAGGAGTATAGATGTTATATCAATGTTTTTTTTAATCTAAGAGGATTTGAGCTAACCAATTGTAATTGAATCCTTCAAATGGAATCTCTCAAGGCTTAAATCATCATATTTTACAAAAAATGTGTTATTTCAGCAAAAATCAACTTCTCTAAAAAAGTGTAACACACTATTGTGGGGTCACCCTCATGTTATGTATATGGCTAAGGTTAGGACTCACTCTGAGGGCCTGAGTGTGTAGGGGAGTTTTCTAAACCTATGAATCAAGACTTGGAAGTGTTATCTTGTATTTGTGGATTATGATGGGGTAAGGGAATAGGAACCTTAAGTGAGTGGCTCACCATAGGTGCTGGAAACCTAAAGTGGTTGTCGGATGATCCTATGGGTGGGTTTGTAAAAAGTGATAACCTTAAAAATTAACCTTGGAAGGGGGGATTCAAAAGATAATGAAATAAAATATAATAATGGCCACATAGACCTAATTGGAGTACCAAGACCAAGGATAACTACCAGGGTGGATCCCTATTCATAAAAGGGGGACCAGGGTTACATGGTTGCCAGGGTGGATCCCAATACATAGGTTGTGTGATGACACTCACTTAGGTGGTCTCCTAGAACCTTAACCTCGGTGTTATAACATGATGATATTTTTATGTGTCTTATTATTTTTGTTTTGAGTCTTTGATTTATTGTTATTTAAGACTTAGATTTCCTTAAGGTCTTGAGAGTACCTTGGTTCTATCTCCTAGCACGGGGGGTGGGACTTTACCAGTTTCACATGGTTGGGTGGAAAGTCTCTTTCAAGGTATGGTTCGTGGTTCGTGTCATGGCTTGGATTCTGAGTTTTTCAGCGGTGAATATTTTGTTCTTGTATCATGTATCTCTATCTTTTGTTATCAAGATGTAAAGATGTAATTTAAGCCTTTGGGAAACTTGATGTAATTATCTTTCTCTATGCCTTTGGGCAATGTGTAGTAACTATAATTATGTTCGTAAAAGACAATTGTAAGAAATAAGTTATGTATAAGGGAAGGGTAGGATTATGAATTTGAAAAGAGGATTAAATATGGTTAAATCAATGAGTAATTTCTACCTTATATCTCTTGTGAATTTTTAAATGTAAATTGGAAGTAATGGTAATGTAATTATTTATGGATGTAAGCTTCTTTAAAAGGAAACTTTTTTGATATATGGTTAGTGAAAAGATATGCTAAGAGTTCAAGGGTATCTTTAGGTGAAATAATAAGGGAAAAAGGAAACATGTATGTTATTTAATTTAGTAATGAGATGTGACTTCTTAAATGTATAGTTCAATGTGAGTAATGTATGATTATTCAAACAAGGTTTTAAGATCAATTCTTAACTAGACTTATACAAGGTTATAGATGATGATTTGTGGAAACTTATGGAAAATGAAAGATTCATTGAATGGTTTGTGTTGGTTATCAATATATGGTTAAGTAATTTACACTCCTATTATGATCTTAAGCGAAAATGGCTAGTGAGGTCTTTTAATGGAAAGCTTATTTATGTATTGTTAATGCAATTGAGTTGTGCATAGATAAGGTTAAGGAGTAAACAAATAAGGAAATGAACTTCATTTCATTAAGTAGTAAAATTCAATGTTTGATAACAGTAAATGAATTCATTAAGGGAACCTTAAGGAATGTACTTGTGAATGTAACAAATGATGTAATGTTAGAATGTAAAAAAAAAATTGTTAGTTGTAATTTTAGGTCATAGACCTGATTCCTTATGAGTTCCCTGGCGGGGACATTACATGGGTGCCTTTGATCTTGAATCTTCCTCTCCTTTCCTTAGGATCTCGGATGATAACTTGATTCTTCATGATTCCAATCCTACAATGGAGAAAACTCTTCTCACTCATCTCATGATGAGGATGATGCTTTAAGAGTTCCTCCTGAGCAAGTCCAAAAACTTTCAACTGAACTTGATAAAATGGATAATTGGCTTACTCAAGAGAACCATAATCAAGATTCTATTCAAGCTATAGAGGCTCTTAAGAAAGTTCTATTTGATATTGATCAAGGTGTTAACATCTTGTGTGGTATTACTCACATTGTGCATTCAAATGTTAAACCTTTAGCTCAAGAAGCTCAAGATTTAGGGTTGATTCCTCCTATCACTAGTGTTGAACCTCCTTCTAATCCTTTACCTAGTATTCCTAACTATACTCCTTCTTTGGTGACTAAGATGGTTCCCTCTGTTCCTATGAGTGTTCCTCCTATGTCCCTTCCTACATCACAACCTTCATATCATAATATTTCTTTTACTTATTCCAATCTGCTTCCAACTGTAGTTCCTAGTGTTCCTCTTGTTGTGTCTTCTATTCCTGCAGCTTCTTACACTTTACCTAGTGTGTCTAATGTTGCTACTCCTATTTCCTCTAATGATTCAACAATCATTAGTTTGGCTTAGACTTTTTCATCCTTACAACAAAAAATTGCTTCCTTAACTCAAAACAAGTTTAGTATTCCTACATGTGACATGGGAAGTCACTTGTCCTGAGACATTATTCGTACTCTTGTTCCTCAGCAAGGTGAGATGACGCATCTTGAGAATTATAATGGAAAAGGATATCCTATTCATCATGTTAAAACATTCCAAATCCTTTGTAGTGATTATGCTCATGGCCATAGGATTTTAGCCAAACTATTTGCTAGAACCTTCCATGACAAGGCCTTACAATGGTATTGTTCCTTTCCTCCTTATTCCATTGATTCCTTTCCACAACTTGCTAATGTCTTTATTCAACAATTTCACAACAACATTGGCCTGCAAGTGTCTTTGACTGATTTAATGCATTGTAAACAAAGTGCTAAAGAAAAATTAACTGAATTTATTGGTACATTTAAGCATTTGTATGCTCAAATTTCCTATCATGTTCCTGATATTGATATTCAATGTATGTTTATTTCAAATTTGCAAAAGGATATTAGAGATAAAATTATGCTTACTGAATTTACCTCTTTTCAACAACTTTGTGTAGCACTTCATCATTATCAATTACAAGTGAGTCAATTTGAGAGAAACACTACAATGGCTCCTATTCTATTTGATAAGGGTGATGTTGCTCCTAATCCAAACAAATTTCAAAAATTCAACAACTATGTCAAGACAAATAGAGAAGCGAATGCAGTTACTGATCAAGTTGTTGTTGCATCTCATAATGCCACTTCTACATCCACTATTTTTTTATTAAATCATACATTTACTCCTCTTTATGAATCTTTATATACTATTATGAATAGGTTGTTAGCTACTAATATGATTACTTTACCTCCTATTTGACCTCTTTTACCTATTACGATTGCTTCTAAATCTTTTGATCAAAATGATTTTTGTCAATATCATCATCAGAATGGTCATGATACTGAGAGGTGTTATTCTTTAAAACATAAGGTTCAAGATTTAATTGATTCTAAGTCTTTATCTATTGATAATCTTGATGGTAGTGGGAACAAATCTATTAATATGATTTAGAACAACAAAGAGATGGGGTGAATCAGTTGTTCTCAGGTCTTGATGTACAAAACAATCTCATAAACTTATCCTTAAATCATATCCAAAACCAAAACAAACTTGGTCATCATTGATTCAATAATAGAAACATCTAACAATGCAGTCCACTACCTAGCTGTAACTTAACTTGTAAAACATAGCAATGTTCAGATCTAAACATTCACACAAGTATAAACACCAGGTTTTATAGTGGAAACCCAATTTAGCTCATGCCTAGGATGAGCCATCTCCCTAAGAATCTCCAACACCGCGTGGCACTGGCCAACCTTACTCTCCAACTCCCACATCGGGTGAGCTGATTTCTTGCTTCCAGACTACACCTCCCCTTCATCAAGCATCCTTCACTTGACTGCCACATTAACATACACCCCAGCGGAATAGAAGTGCATGCCAAACCCTTTTGGCTCACTTAACCTAGTGCAACTTGCACTCTGCCTCAAGCCCTTAAGCTCTACCCCTGTTCAACCCACGCTAAACCCCTTTACTGGCCCCTCGATGTCTTTGCCTCCCAAATCCCCCATAAGATATGAGCTACCAACACTGGCCTCGTGGACCCTGACATCCAAGCCTACCTTGATCACCACTGCGCCACTCTGATGCTACCTCGAGACTACCATGACTCCCCATGGTTCAACTATGCATGCTACCTAAGCTCTGCATGGTACCACCTTAGCACAATGAGACTCCATAAGATCCCCTTGCTGAACACTATACCAATATAGAGTGACTAAGACCACTGAGTCCTCCTTGCTCACTACTCATACTACCAAAGCATACTCGGTACCCCCAAAGCACCTTAGAACATCTCAAGTCCTCAAGTCCATTTGAGCACGCACCCAAGTCATGCCCAAAACCTCCTTAATACCTTGTTGCCCCATGTTGGGCTCCCCTGATCTGTCGTGAACCTTGAAGCACCAATCCAAACCTCATGAGACTTGCTAACCACGTTAGCTAGCTTGGAATCCACACACAGACACTGACTGCCTTGATCTCTCAATCTCTGTCCACATGACTTCACTGGTGAACCTTGTCACACCTACACCCATTGCATTTAGAACCTTGTTACTCATGCACCCATTGCATTTAGACCAACTCCATGCACACATGCAATACTCGCTCCTTGGATTCACTATGTAATGTAGACCTACTTGAGCACCAGGCCCTCAGTTATATTGATCCACCCAATCTCTTGGTCACTGTACTAACTTTCCAACTTGGTCATGCCACCGTAGCACATTGCCTATGAATTGTACCACACTATTTCAGTCATACACCACTGCACCTCAACACTCTTCTTCGATCACCTATCCAGACTTTGCCTCATGACTTGTCTCACTTTGAGCCCTATTTGGAACATTGTATTCCAACTACCACACTGGACCTTATGGCTGTCAAGACACCTACTCCCAATGCAAATCCCTCCTTCTAGGTACTTAGCATGTCCACCCCATGTGACAACCCATCAATCCACCATTCATGAATATCTAGCTCTATAGCACTTGCCCCCACATAACTCACCATGAATTCCAACTCTCCTACTTGGACAACCCAATGCATCATCATCATCTACATTCAGTCTGAACAACCCACTACATGTTTACCTCCTACGTTAGGACTAGGTACTACACTTCCCTAGCTTTCATATCTCAAATGACTCCCCAGGAGCCATATCTAACATTTTCCCAGTTACTCCATTTCACTAAGATAGGGACCTCAAGCCTACATCACTGTCAAACTCCACCACCAAGTGACAAGGTGGAGCTACTCTTCTTTCCTCTGATATCCATGATATCACCTCAAGCTATCTCGGACAACTAGAGGGAAGGACTACTCTACTTCATCCCTCTTAAGGGAGGTTGACCACCTTAGCCACCCTTGAGGCACTTTGGCACTTACCCTCCAAGCCTACACCTCAGATCCGCATGACACAGTTCCTACACCACAACTATGCATAGGGGTCACACAGCACAACCCTAAGTTTACACCTCAGATCCAGACCATTCAAGATCCCACACCACAACTGAGAATGCCCAGCACATCCCATAGTCCCAAAGGATACACCTCAGATCTGTCCAAGATAGGATCCTACACCAAAACTATGTGTGCCTTATGTACAACATAGCCCCATCAGATACTCCTCAGAAGATGCACTAGGCACCAACCTACACCACAACTAAGAGCACCCAACATGCCGCTCAGCCCCAACCCTTGAGTTTCATCTTGTGAATTGACAGCCCCTTACATCCCCCCCACTCTAAAATAGGCGACATCCTCATCGCCAGACCCACCAACCAGAGACCTGCACTTCATTACCTTAGAACCTATCGAAGGGATCTACAGATGCCTTATGCACTTGACATCGACTATACTCCTCACATTTACATTGTTGCACCTTTTCTATCACCGTAACATACTTGATGCTATGAGCATGCCAAATACTGACCCACTGCATGAATCCACTCCATGACTCCCTCCAACTAAGCCAACCACACCAAATGGTACCCTAAGAACCGTATACCATATACTTATGTCTCCCCTTAGTCTTCCTGCATCATCCCACAACAACACACCAAATTTTGTCTTCCACCTTCAACTATCCAAGAACCATTCCTGACATCCACTGAAAGACATGTTTGCCCCAACCTAGTTGTACAAGCTTCCTATTTTCCCAAGTTTCCACATGTCCAACCTTCAGCTTGTTGACTTCCTCTTGTGCTACTTTGTCTACATGCTGACTTGACTTGATGGCATGCACCATACACCCATACTCATCTACAATAACACAACCCAAAATGCACACAAACACCTATCTACCAATTCACTTCTAGAACTTTTGTGCCTCCCTTAGTACTCATAACCTTCCTCAGACTATGTACCAAACACAATCCTACTCCAAACTGAATCAAATAGCTCCCAATTTTTCTTTCCCAAGCAGCCACATCCAGCCTTCGACCTCATTGACTTCCATCATGTCACCCTGTTGAATTCTGACCGACACTCTGGCATGCCTTGCACCCAACCTGCCTCTAGCAACTCAACCCAAAATGAACAACAACATCTACCTACCGATGCACCTCCTAAACATTGTGACCACACCAGTACTCACTTCTCCATTGTCAGATCACAACTTGCATGACCCTACATGTCTGCACCAAGCAGCCCAGTTTTACACTTCAGGTGACACACTTTGTACCACCCTACACCGCATGATACCAAATCACTCCAATTTTTTGAGATTCATGACACTGCTGCCTAGCCTACCCCATAGCCACCAAACCAACCTGCCACTCCACTAGCTAATTACTCCTCAGATCTCCACCATGAAGACCCTACGCCACACCATATAAAATGGCCCAAAAAAATTTCCACATTGGACTTACCTTATGCAAGCCTCAAACTTTACTGTGCCATATAGCTCAAATCGTTCCTCCTCGAACCCACACCCTACAAGTTCTACACCACACTGCCCCATGTAGCCCAATTATTTCACCTTAGAATTGCACCATACAAATCCTACTCCACACCACAACTCGTGGCCCCAAAAGATTTGCCTCGAATGATGTCTTGACAGAACTAACCAACTGCACCACACCTTGTAGCACCCTCATCCCTAAGATCTAGTCAAAGTCACTGAAAACATCCTACTACACCATGTAGCCTAGGTGCTTCAATTTTGCTCCATGCAGCCACTCGATTTCACCTCGAATAATGTCCCCACACCATCCTATTCGACCTCTTTTACCTGTTACAATTGCTTCTAAATCTTTTCATCAAAATGCTTTTTGTCAATATCATCGTCAGAATGGTCATGATACTGAGAGGTGTTATTCTTTAAAACATAAGGTTCAAGATTTAATTGATTCTAAGTCTTTATCTATTGATAATCTTGATGGTAGTGGGAACAAATCTATTAATATGATTTAGAACAATAGAGAGGTGGGGTGAATCAGTTGTTCTCAGGTCCTGATGTATAAAGCAATCTCATAAACTTATCCTTAAATCATATCTGAAACCAAAACAAACTCGATCATCATTGATTCAATAATAGAAACATCTAACAATGCAGTCCACTACCTAGCTATAACTTAACTTGTAAAACATAGCAATGTTCAGATCTAAACATTCACACAAGTATAAACACCAGGTTTTATAGTGGAAACCCAATTTGGGAAAAACCACTTTGTAACATGCTACTATTATTTTCACTCTTTTGAAGTGAGCTCGGTAAAAATCCAACCCTGTCAAAGGTTACAATACACACTATCAAATGTGACCCGGTAAAAGGATTTCAATCACCCTGTTAAAAGTGAGCCTAGTCATAGGACTTACATACACTCCATTAGAATGCAACCTTGTTCAAAGGATTTAACATATGACTGTTAGGTCAACCTCTGTTAAAAGGATTTTAACTAATACAATGGTTAGAAAGTAGCAGTAGTATTATCTAAAAAATATACAACTCACTTTGCAAATATCAGATCTGATTCCATACAGTAATGTTGGTTTACTGACTTTGAAACTTTTCCATTTCCATCTCTGATCTTCTTAGAACTTTTCTTCAAGAAATCACCACCATTCTCCTTCAGCCTTTTCTACTTATTCAATCAATAAAACTTTCCTCTTCCAACATTCTCTATTCACCATGTACATACATATCACAATGTTCAGGTTCCCTTATATTTTTCTCAATTAGGTTAACTCATCTTTTGCCACTCAATCTCATTCGTAGATCTTAGGGTTAGGTCAAATTCATTGAATCTACCTGCTTTATGTTCTTCAGCTCCTTTTCTAGAATCATCTTAAATCTCTTAAAGATTTACAATAAAAAATTTTACAATTCATTAAATGCTTCCAAACAATCAATAAATAAAGTCAACACATTTTACATAATCCAGGAATTCAAAAATGTTGGCTCCAAAATTAAATTCCTTCAAATATAAAATTGTTGATGCTCAGTCAATACTGTGATTGTTCACTTGGTCTTCAAGTAGATCACTTGGTCAATACTAAAATTGTCTCCTCAGCTTGCACTGTCTTCCTCATAAATTTACCGATTCTCAGTCGACACTAACATTACTTGGCTTAAACATGATTTTTCCATTCTTTTCTCGATTAAACATACAAGTTTAGTCTTCAGTCTTACTAAGATAAACAATACATTATCTCATCATAGTGCAACATAGTCAAGTACACTTTTGTAGTATCAAGATAACTCAACCTTTCCTTAGGTGCTATTGTTACCAACCTTGCTTATCCCTCTTAGCAACACTCAAATAGATATAGTACTTTCCTAAGTAGCAACAGTCTTACCAATTAAGGTTTGACATCAATGACAATACAAAAATTGTTTCAATTCAGTTTCAAACACAAATTTATCTCTCCTCCTAATCAAAACCTTCAAATCTATACGAATCCTTTACCTACGCATGATACTAATGAAATTGCTCAACCATCTGCTATGGAAATTGTGTATGATTCAAAGATGGATGATCTCAATCATGTTGTTAATCAAGTGGAGCATGTTGGTCAATCTGAATCTCCACCTCAACCTCAACCTCAACCTCAACCTCAAGTTCAATCTCAACCTCGACCAAAACCTAAACCTATATTGAAAACTCAACCTAAACCTAAACTAAAAACTCAACCTAAACCTCGACAACAACCTAAGAATAAACAACCTTAGGAACTTTTGATTATCTTTGATGACTCTAAGACTATTAAAGCTCCTAATGGTCCCCTTTACATTGCTGCTAGGATTTCTCATAGACCTACTCGTGGTTGTCTTGTTGATCCTACATCATTAGTCAACATTATTACTGACAAAAATATTTTTATGAAAAGCTTACAACATGATTCTTATGATACATTAGATGTGTGGATTCAAACTTGTAATGGTTTTTTTTATCCATCATTTGGTTCTATTACTTTATCGGTTGAACTCTATGGAAAAATTGTGAACACTACCTTTGTTGTGATTCCTACTTTTGATCAATTTCAAGTTAAGCTAGGTTTGCCTTGGTTGAATTCCATGCATGTTGTTGCTTCACATATCCATAATTTTCTTAAGTTCATTCATGATGAAGAAGTGAAGAAGATTAATCATAGTTTATATCAACCTTCTAGACCTAGAGATTGTGTTGCTCTTGATTTCTTTTGGCCTTCATTACCTAATTCATGTCCTCCTTGACCTGATAATATTTTCCATTCATATCAAGCCTATAAACATCATAATATTCTTGAATTAAACATTCCTCCCATGGATCTTAATCATGGTCTTTTGCCTACACCTTCTATACCTCCTTTACCTATGACTTCTAGTTCTATTAATCAAGTTCCTTCTATCGAACCTATCAAAGATCATGTGATTGTTTCTCCTATTGTTAATAATCCTATTGATCTTCCTAAAGAACTTGTGAAGGATCTTATGATTTCTCCTCCTAGTTATCAACCTATTTCAAATAAATCAAAATGTAATTGATCTACTAATGAACGTCATAAAAAGTGTTGTGCTCATGCTAAAGCTTGTAATTCTATTCTTCAAGGATCTCTACCTTCCTTGGATGAACCTATGCATGATGTGTTAGAAGAGGTTGTTACTAATAATGATGTTCACATGCATGATTATGATGATTCTATTTGTATCTTAGATCTTGTTTTGATTAATCTAGATGAGGAAGATACTATTGATGATATTGATGATGAATATGAGACTATTGACAATTACATTGATTTACCTAATATGCTTTCATCACAATTAACTCTTACACCTAGTGTCAAACATTGTGATTCTCAAGAGGATCCTTGTTTGAAGGTAGCTATCATTCCTACTATGTTGGATATAGTCCCTCTTGTGAGTTACCCACCTTCCCTAAATGATATACAATGAGATGGGGAGAGTAGGCAGCACGCTTGATCAGCTTGTCCTTCGTCATAGCTTTGTTGTGTGTTTTCTTGCTGTACTATGCTTCTCCCATAATGTGTTTGCTAAATTTTGTTACATTATTTTATATGATCCTTGTTACTCAGTTGGTGCAAGGTGATAAAGTAATTGAAACTATTGTTCAAATTCCTCTATATGTATCTCTATTCTTCTATGTTGTTCAATGTTATGTCATAATTGTGCTATTATTTGTAAATGTTTCCTTGTGTAATCTACTTGGATTCAAGATATGGTAGCACTAATTCTTTTAGGTCTCCATGTCATGGTCCAAAAAGATTCTCCTTCGTATATCTTTTGTGATCTTTCCTCCTTTGTGATCATAGTTCTACTTTCTTTGGGGAATGATGTCAATTCATTTGCAATAATATCATATATATATTATCTTATGATCATACTGACCCCATGATAGGTAGATCCCTTCTATGTTCTATGTATGTTTTTGTGATATTTCCCTTGATATGTCTTCATCTGGGGGAATCTCAACATGGAAACGTAATCAGTGGAGTTGTTTATGTTTCCATTAAAGCCATTGCTCCTATTAAAGTGTCAGCAATGACTTTAAAATGGGGGCATATGCTCTGCTCACCTATTGCACATAGGCACTTTTCGATATGCACATATATATTTTTCAAAATACCTTTTCTCCCTTTTTGGATTAGTAACTAATCCTTAAAGCATGGATTTATATTTTAGGATCTCTTGATCCCTCTAGTTTCAAATATACATATATTTTGATCCCTTAAGGTCGAAGGCATCCTTAAGACTAGATCTCTTTATTGGTTTTTTTGGTTTTATTCTTATGGAATAGAATATTCCTAAGGATGAATCCTTGATGGGTTGACTAGTGAGTAGCCACATTCACTAGGTGGTTCAATTCCATCTTTCCAGTTGCGTTGTTTCCTTGTGTGGTTCACAATTAGACATAAGTTCTCATTGGGTGAGGTAATCACACCTTCTTTCTCTCTCTAGAGATGTCTCTCTTATTTTGATCTAGGAGTTGAAAAAGAGTTGAGTGCCTAGGGGCTTAAGGTTTCTCTTTATCCCTTGGATTACGATAAGATTATCTTTTCATTCTGATCTCCTTTACCAAGAGTTTGCATCGAGTCCATACTCTTGCTAAAGTGGGGGTTTAATGTATCATCTTAAAATGGAATCACTTCCATGATAAGAGTGTTTATACCTCTAAGTAAGTGGTCTGGGGTCATGTTAAGCACCTTGATTGGGTCTTTGCATGTATTTGGCTTTATCCCCACTTTCCACTTCTTTTCTACTTCATTCAAGATAAAATTAGGGTTAGGATCCTGAGGATTCTCCTTAATTTCCCTCTTCCATGGCTCTATTTTCTAGGTAGGACTTAGAAATAGGTCCTCTTGGCCTTCATCAGATTCATCATAGGATTTTTTACCTATCCCTAGCATTCTATTCTATTCTAATATCATCTCTAGGTCTCTAGGTATCCCCGGGACCTCTTGATTGATTCTAGCTAGATCTGGGCCCATAGGGTCAAATTTGAGGTTGATCCTAACTAGGTCGGGATCAAGCTCAAACCTGAATAATTCAAGATCAAGCTCAAACCTGACTAGGTCAGTCCCAACCTCAATTTTTCCCCCCTCTTTCAAAATTCCAAATTCCTTGATTTTCGGGTATCGGGTTTCGGGGATATTTATTTTCCCAACTCCATGTTGGCCATTTCAGGTTTTGGAATGGTAAAACCCTTAATTTCATTTAATATAGGTATATTTTCTTAATTTTAGGACCTAATTTGGATTTAATTCTCCAAGGTGGCCCCTCTAGAGGATTGTGCCCTAGTTCACTATAAAAGGAGGCCTTCCTCTCTCATTTTCTCCATCACGTTTTCACATCTCATCTCAAGCAATTGCAATCTCTCAAGTTCTCAAGTGCAAGTAAGAATTCAAGGATTCAAGTGTTCAAGCATTCATCCATCAAGGAGATCCATTGTTAGCCATTGAAGGATTCAATCTCTTTGGAGCCCCCTTGAAGATCCATCCTTCCACATTCATCCAAGCCTCCTCATATGAAAAGATCAATTCAAGATTGGTGTTGAAGATAAAATTCCATTGATTAGAGACATCCTACATTCATTCTGCATCCATTGAAGCATTCCTACTTGTGGATTTGAGGATTCAGATCCTCTACAAGGACTTCAACATAAGTGAGGTGATTTGTTTCAATTACTTTGTTTATGCACATTACATTTCAATTCAAGGTTAATTCCTAAATTGGGGTTTAACCAAGGCAAACCCCCCATACAAAACAAAAACCCCCATTTTCTTGTAGGTACAGGTGCAGGATTTTGGATTTGAGAGCGGATTTGGATACCCTTTTCGGCAAACTTTTGAGATCTGCAAAAAAAATTAGAATCGACCTTCAGATAAAGAATCTAGCCTTTGACCTTTTATGAGTGTCAAATTTGACCTAAGCTCATCTTGGAAAAATATTTTTGGGTTTTCTCCATCTTGGCATTTCCAGTTCGGATCAATTTTTAGATTTGCCTAAAAGTACACATAAACATCAGAATTTGATATTTTCTAGATTTTCCCTAATTTGAGGTTAGTACTTGCATTTCAATTATTTCAAATTCTAAACACTTCAATTCTACCATAAGGAAATATAGGGTTTCTCTCTCTCTCTCTCTCTCTCTCTCTCTCTCTCTCTCTCTCTCTCTCTCTCTCTCTCTCTCTCTCTCTCTTTCATATTCTCCATAGATTGATTTGATTATGCATTAACCTTTTGGTTGATCAAATTGGATCTCTCCTTTGGGAATTTGGATTTAGGAGTGGATCTCATATTTCCCCCACACATCATACATTACACCCACATTATAAATAGAGGTGATTCAATTTTACCTCTATTCACATGGATGCAGAGGTTAACTATCAGTACAGACAGTTATATAGCAGCTTGTCTCAGCAGTGTTCTTGACAAAGTTACAAGATTCTTGACAAAGTTACAGGATTGTTTGTATAGTTATCATGGAGCCTTTCACATTTAGATATGTGAAGGAGACATGTTAGTGATGTTACATTCATAGATGCAGAGTCTGATGATCAATAGAAGTGAATTTATGCAGTTATTCAACAGTAACAGTTTTTTGTGTTTATTCAAAAGAGTTGATAGAGATTATATTGGTTCTAGAGTTGCACCTATCATTTTGGTATGCACCCTTGGATTAGTACTTGGAGAAGAGTTATTAATGTTTAGTTAAGAGTGCATGATGTAATTCATCTTTTGGAGAAATTTTTAGTTGCTTTGGTAGAGCCGACAGTGTGTAGTGTGGGTCTACACTTATTAATATTGGATAGGTCCCAGATTGTGTTGCATGCTTAGTAGAGCCGACAAAATTATTATTGGAGTATGTTATGCTTTCTCTAATATGATTTCAAGGTCATTCTAATAGGCCAAATCTCTTATATCATTTAGAGGAAATATATTTAGAGGTAGTCATTTGTGATTGCTAAAGTGTGGTTCAGAGTTTATTGTGAAGAGAAGAGCAGAGTGTGCAAAGTGTTGAGCCATTAGAAGAAGGTCTATGTGACCAAGTAAAGTATTTTTGCTATACATTGGAACTAATCCAGATATCAAGTCAAATTGCAATACACCAAGATCCAGATATAGTGTGTATCTATTATTCAAAAGGTTGTAGCCTTCACCCATTTGAGCAATGTGGTCTTAGACAGTGCATCCTCACCCCTAACAGGGTTAATTTTAAAATACTCCGAATGGGGTCTGACCCTTGACTAGGTCACTATACTAAATATATTGTAAAGAAACTCCTAACAGGGTTAAGGATCTTCTAACAAGGATCATAAAACACTAGTGCAGATTATTAGTGGGTGTCAATTCCCACCAGGGTTTTTACCTGTTTGGGTTTCCCTGTAACCAAAATTTTGGTGTTGTTTTCAATTTTTCTTTCATTATTTTTATGCTTTATGTTTAAGTATACTTAATTGGTTAAATAATTGAAACTTGTAGATAACTTATTCACCCCCCCCCCCTCTCAGTTATCTCTTAGGACTATTCCTAACAACATCCTCAATTTGTTGCATACCTAAATCTTAATTAGACCCATCTAGTAGCTTCACTCTTTGACTAGGCATTGTCTAGGGTATCTCACTTTGTCTTTTTTGGCCTCACCACTTTGATCTAGAGGTTGGTTACACTAAAAGTCTTTTCTTCCAAAGACCATCAGTCTATCCTAGGTTTAAAATCACTCTGATCTAAATTTGCACTAGCTATCAACTCCCATATTTTCAACATGAAGTCATCCTTTAGGTCCTTAAGACATGGTCATTAGTCTCATTTCCCATCCTTATTAATCCTTGGGATCATTGCAGATTCATTTTCATCATCATTATCCTCTCTTAGGTGTTCCTAGACTCATTTGCATCCACCATTCCTCATACATCTTAGATCATATATTTCATGCCACCATAAACACAATCAAAGAAGAGAAAGGATATTTATCCTAACCTTAATGCTAGTTCTTATGACATAATTTTTTATCCTAATAGTTCCATGGTCAACTTTGATCCCCCAAATCAAGTACAAATCAAAGAATTATGGGTAGACCAAGAGGAAATCCCTACCACAAGCTCCATGGAAGCCTTCATGAATCATCCCAGACATGTCAATATGGTTATTTTAATCATAGGCTAACATTGAAATACCATGCTTGCTAATTTTTCATGAAAAGGCACTCGCTTTCCACTAGGGATTTTAGGATTTAGTCCCACACACCTATTTATCATTCTAGATGGTATATTCAACTCTATGCTACAAGAAATTATTGACCTGCACCAAATATCCACCCAAGTTGGTTCATTTATACCTTATTTGATCCAAGAATCCATGACTCATTTGATAGTACATACCATAGCATAGTTAACCCATTTCTTAGTTATTGGGGCCACACCTATCAATTCATCACAACCATCACACCCAATTTTCATCCAAGACACTCAACCAAGAGCCACACAAAAATTCACCACCCAACATGTTGTCACCCAACCATCTACCACCCAGTAAGAAACTACACAACCTATAGCCACACCAACAACCTCCATGCCAACATCACTACCCCCACTTGTTCCTCCACCACAATAATAAAAACTATAATTCACCACAAGCATGTCACTTATAGGGCCTACCAATAAACCACTATTCCCTTAAGGATCTACTTTTCACACTACCCCAGTGATCCACCCCTTGAAAACTCTCACATCTCAACCACAAAAAAACACCTAAGTACAAAAAGAGCCTCATCCCTCTCAACCAATCTTGTTAGTCACATGGAACGAAGAACAAGCTACATTACAAGCCTAGAATACCTAATAAAAATAATAGTTTGTGAACCCTTTCACCACCATCTGACTCAAAGCTCAGCCTACTCAACCTCATCAGCCAACTGTTTTCATACCCACATTCACTAAATACTTGGTTATGTTGTCATACACTACTGCTAAAATCTCTCCCTTAGCACACCAACCTAGTACATCCACTTTCAAAAACTATATTTCTCCACCTTGTTGGCATACAAATGCATAAAGCATGCATCTACCCTATATAGGAAAAACCTATAGCCATCCCTCCTACCCTCCCATGTATAATTTACCCCCTTTCTACCAACAACCATTTCAGCCCCATAATGTCTATCCCACTCATAAAAACCTACTACCACCTCTACCTAAATATCATGCTCAACTACCACCACATATCCATTTTAGCTTGTATATGTAGTAGGATAATCCTCTTATCGAACCTAATAGTATCCCCCTCAAAATTATCCATATTCACCATACCCCTATTAGGTAATAGGATCCAACATGTTGGGGGCACCCACTCCACCACCTGCCAATTCAAAATGGAAAGAGATAAAGAAGGCTCTTAAAGATCTGTACACATGTACAAAGTCCAAGACCTTAAAGTTTCAATATTTTTTCCATACCCACTCAATTATTCCATCATGGTAGTCCCCTTCCCTAAGCACTTTGGAACACCTAAATTTGACAAATATAGGGGGAAAGGAGATCAAATTAGTCATGTTAAGTAATTTTACATAGATTTCTAAGAGGTTTCTTACACTAAAAACTACCTCATGCGCCTCTTCCCAAAAATATTAGGGGCGATATTTCTTGAATGGTTCAACAAAATCCCCTATATCATAATCTCAACATTCATAGAGCTATCCACAAAATAATTTCATAGTATGCACATAACATTGAGAGTGAACTATCTCTCTTGGAGCTCTACAGTTCAAAATAGAAAGGAGGGGAGAACCTTGCTAACTACCTACAAAAAATGGAAAAACCTTACCACAAAATAATCATATCAACCCCTTGAGAAACACCTGGTCAAGATATTCATTGATAACCTACACCCTAAGATGGCCTATTACACACACATGAATTGCATTCACACTTACAAGGATATCTAGGAAAAGGATTCAGACATAAAAAAGAGAATTTTAGATGAAGGAAAAATCAAACACTAGAAAATAAACTCACCATGATAGACCCAATAATGATTGTCCATGTTAGTAGAACAAAAAACAAATATAGTCAGTGAGAGGACCATAGATAAAAAATATGTTCAAGTGGTCATAGTTGGGCCACAAATTCCACCCCCTATTTTTTGGCCAATGTCTAATCAAATAAATTCCATCTCAATTCCTCAAGGAAAACCTAAATCACAAGTCTAGAACAATCAAAAGAACATATTCACTCCTAGACTTTATCTTCCAAAAAATAGCTAAGGCCAATCTATTCATATACACATAGACTCAACCATTTGATGAATTTATTCCCAAACCAACATGGTATAAAGAGAATGAGTACTATGATTATCACCATGTTAAGGGACACTTATGTGAAGCTAAAACATTACATCCAGGATCTCATAGATCAAGAGGAAATCATAGTTGACCCTCCAACATAGGCTTAACCTAACACAAACCTCCATATATATGAAAATGTGTTTCCTCAACACAACACTTGAAAAGGTCCTACTAGGACCCACTCAAGTCCTAGAACCAAGGGAAAGGCAAACAAGGTGACTAGGGTGATGGAAAATATTACACTGTAGTATATATAAACTATAAAAAAAATTTTGGCTACATCAGCTAGGTTGAACCCTCTACTAACATAGTCAATGTGAAAGGTATAGATAATTAGTGTGTAGTTCCTACATGTTGAGGAATAATCTATGTTATAAGTTCTACCATTACTTCATCTTGTAGTGCATAATATAACCTCTTGGAACACTTTAGGAATATACTTATACAAATCTCTATCCTAGACCTTCTTTACACATCACCCAACCATATGGATATCCTCAATAAAGCCCTACAAGATTCACATGTCTGTAATGACATTGTCTGAACACAATTTTAGGCCCTTTTAGTCCACCTATAAGTATCTTGTGGCCTCTTTTATAAATCATGTAACATGCCATCCATTGATCTAGATTATAATCTCCCATTTTGTATCATTGTCATGGTTAATTACTTTGTCATCAAACAAATTATGATAGATAATGGTTCGGCCCTAAATCTTTGTACATTGAAGTTCACAAATTAGGTGGGGTACACTGAAGAAGATATAACACATGAGGTCATAACTATTAAGGTCTACAAAAATATAGAACTTACCTATGAGGGTACCATCTCACTACCCATTTAGCTGGGCCCAATAGTACAAGATACAATATGCCATGTTATTCATTTTGACCTTCCATACAACATCCTCCTTTTTCTCTTGTGGATCCATTCCATGAAGGTTGATCCCTCCATATTCCACTAGTGCATCAATTTTATACACAATGGAACTAAAATCACCATCCACATTGATCCCCATCCATTTTCATATTTTTGTGCATTGGAAGCCTCATTTCTACATCCAAATCATTTCCCAAGTCTTTACATCGGTACCATTTTTTCTAGTTCATCTAGATCCCATGTTGATTAAGAAACCATTCTTATCTCCACACCATCAAGATTAACAACATGGGATATGAGTAATATATCCTATTAGATGCATTTGTAGTTGGAGCCTTACCTCTTAATCCACATACCCAAGGACTTCCATCACATTAGGTCCCAATAGAGAAAAATAAACCAACAACAAAGTAGATCAACTCCTCCATGTTCCTATCAAATATAATTCTAAACAATCAATAAATGGAACCATAAATCAATAAATGGTTGTACTGAGATGATCAATCCCATGACAAAAATATCCTTGATTATTTTAAGGATAAGTAAATATCCTAAATCCCACATACTAGCTACAAAGAAATGGAACTATCAAGATGGTGGTTTAGGCCATGAAGATAGTGGTATGAAGGCTTTATTTGAGGCCTCTAAAAAACCAAGGAATCAACATCATGGATTTATCCTAAACACAACTGGGGGCACCAATGAAACTAACTATACCTATTGTAATACCTCGCAAAAAAAATTTGAGGTCGAAGACATCCTTGAAGAGGAAGTTAAGTGATCCTATGAGAATATCTTTCACATTGAAACCTTCCTTGGAAACTCTATTCTTTTCCAAATTTCTATAAACCTTATAGACCTTCCACTTATTCCTAAACTCATGAATTGGGATCAACCAAGCATCACACATATCGATGAGTTCCAAAGTGAGGACATGGTCCTGAGATTTTTGGAAGAAACAACATAATAGAAAGATTAGGGTAATAATTAAACACATTTCTACAAATTGAACCCAAAGGAATATTTTGGGGAGAAGGAGGTCTTTAGCCACAAAAATGAAAATTAAAAAAATATGATTCTCTTAGTGAAAACCCCTCTGGGGCACTCTTAGACTCTAAAAAAAACCTCTCTGAGGTGCCAGAGGATGAAGACTCTCCTCTTCCTCTCATCCATGATTACATGCTAGAGCAGTCATTCATTCTAATTGAAGAAACAAATAATATCAATCTAGGAACAAAAGAATGCCCAAGAATCACCTAAATTTTTGTATCATTGTTAGAGGCCAATGAAAAGTCTTTCATAGCTCTTCTATATGAAGCCACTATTAAATTTTCTTGGACTTACTCTCACATACCTAGGTTGGACCCCAAGCTAGTAGATCATCATCTTGAACTAGATCCAAATGTAAAACCAATGCAAGATCTCATAATCTAATATTATTCGCACCATTGACTACTCAAAGTGGATTTCTAACATGGTGCTAGTTTCTAAACCAACTAGAGAAATCAGAATATGCAAAGAATTTTGGGATCTCAACAAGGCATGTCCTAAGCATGACTTCCCCTTGCCTAACATTTTTATGCTAGTAGATCTCATAGTCATACATGAGATGTTGTCACTCATATATAGTTTCTCAAACTACAATTAGATATGCATCATATAAGAAGATCATCATAAGATAGCATTCACAATGCCATGAGATACCTTCTTCTAAAACATGATTCCTTTCAGTCTAAATAATGTAGGAACCACATATCAAAGGTCCATAGTTTTCATATTCTATGGCATGGTTCATAATATTCTTGAGGACTATGTGGATGACATCCTAGATAAGTAAAAAACAAGGTTAGATCACCTCAATATTCTTTAATGTGTATTTGATCACCTTCATCACTATTGGTTAAAGTTAAGCCCAAAGAAATATGTCTTTGAGGTCATATCTAGTAATCTCCTAGGATTCATCATATCAAGAAGAGGCATAAATATTTACCAAAAAAAGGTCAAGACTATAATAGAAATTCCTCCTCCAAGGACTCTTAAGTTGTTACATATTTTAAAAAGAAAGCTGCAGTATGTCTATAGTTTCATCTCACTGCTTGCTAATAAATGCCAACTATTCACCCATCTACTACACAAGGACACTACATTTATATGAGACCCCTATTGTCAGATAAGTTTTGAAAATATCAAGGAATACTTGGTGAATCCTTCCACTCTCATACCACCTACTCATAGAAGGCCTCTTATCTTTTACATATCAACAACTACCATGACACTGATGGAACTCCTTTCTCCACTCAATGAAAATTGAAAAAAGAGGTCCATATGCTAAAATCATTTGTACACTTGTTGGATATGAGATAAATTCTTAGCCCATGGAAAAATAGTACCTAGAAGTATTTTTTCCACTCAAAATATCTGACACTACATCCTTAGTCATACAATAAAGCATATATCCAAAGTGGATCCCCTCAAATATCTACTCTCTTTCACTACTCTCATAGTCCATATGGATAAATGAGTCATGCTTCTAATTGAGTTTTATATCCAATACATGGACAAAAAGGAAATCAAGGGACAGGTCATCACAAATTAGGTTGTCAAGGCACCACTAGTACATGCATACTTTCTAGTCATGGAATTTCTAGATGAACATTTTTGCATGATCGAAGAACAACTCTCCTAAAAGTTATATTTTTCTTGTTATTACATAGGTCATGCATTATAGGTAGGGATCTTCTTCGTCAATCCACAAGATGACTACATCCCTAAGTCATTCAAGTTATGTTTCCCTTGCATGAATAATATTATAGAATATGAAGTGCTGATCTCAAGACTTAAAAAAACAATTCAATAGAACATAACCAAGATATAGGTGGTTGGTGATTCACAACTCATCATCAATAAATTCCTATAAAATTTTTAGATAAAGGATGAAAAGATACTACCATACAAGTAACTGATTGACAAGATGAAGCAAAATTTCCAAGTTATAGAGTTCACAAAAGTACCTAGGGTACATAACAAAGAAGCATATTCAATGCCCACTATTATCTCACCCCTTGAGATACCACATGAAATAGTACAATATGAATTCTCAGTTGAGCATCTCCATACACCTTCTTATGAGAACACTGACTTTGAAATGGTGTGTGTCTTGGCTGGTCCCTAGTCCCCATGGTACCATGACATTAACACTTATCCAAAAAACATTATCATATTCCCCCACCTCACAAATACCCAACATCAAAACTTCACTTGGAGAGCCTCCCACTACACTAGTGTAGCCAATACCCTATATAATCAAGGTTATCACAATGTCCTCTCTAGATGTTTAAACTCAAACAAGGCCTCACTGGAATTACAAGATACCCATGCTATAATTTATGGTGCCTTCATGAGTGGCATGGTATTAGATAATAAAATTCTCAAAGAAGGGTTCTACTAGCCTGTAATGGAGCATGATGTATGTGAATTTGTAAAGAAATGCCTACCATGTTAGCAACATGCAAACCTTATCCAATATCCAACATAGGATATGAATCCCATTGCATCACCATGTCCCTTCTCATGTTGGGGCTTCAACCTCATTGGTAAGATTACTCTCCTATCCTCAGACAAACACAAGTACATTATCACTACTACTGAGTACTTCACAAAGTGGGCAGAATAAATTCCTCTCATCTTCACTTCCAGTGTCCAAATATCCAAGTTTTTACTTTACCACATTATATTGCATTTTAGCATCTCCTCTGACATCTTCATAGATCACAACACACCACTTGATAACCAACCCATGAAGTATCTATGTCACCAATTGCATATCCACCACTACTTTTCCAGTCCATCCTTCACACAAGGAAATGACCAAGTTGAGGAAACCAAATAAACCATTATGAAGATCCTCAAAAATATTATCAATGATTGTGGTTGAGACTAGCACCTCCAATCAACCCCACCCTCTGGGCATATCACGCTTCATAACATACTCCCATAGGCACCATCTCATACTCCCTTGTATGTGGTGCATAATCCATCTTACCAATTGAGTTAGAGTTTCTATCACTTCATGTTTCACTCAAGAACTTGGTCGCAGATAAAGACTACCATGTAGCACTCCTCACACAACTAGGTTTACTCAATGAGAAGAGATACAAAGAATAAAATCACCTAATTGTATATAAAAATGGGATTAAGAGAAACTATAGTCAGAAAATCCACCCATGATAGCTCTAAGTTGGGGATTTAGTCCTCAAAGAGAATCAAAAGGTACAATAAGATAGAGAAAAGAAAGGAAAATTTGAGGTTACTTGGTTGGGTCTGTATATTCCCATAGCATGTTTTGGCTTGAGAGAATATCATATATCCACACCAGAAGGAGAACCTATGAATGATCGAATCAACATCATCCATCTCAAAAGATTGTATGCCTAATTCATGCAGTGTACCCCATTTATCTGAAATAATACATTAAAAAATAAGAAAAAGTCCTAAAAAATTATTAGCCTAGTGAAAACCTAGCAAACATGCACCTTGATAATACGAAAAAAATAAAACATATAGAAAATACAAAAAAAAAGTTAAAAAATAAAAAAGCAATGAGAAATAAGCATCCAATGGTAAAAACTTAGCAATCAAGCACTTTGGATAATTATGTGTCATGAAAACCTAGAAACAAGCCTCACACATAATTGACTATACTATTATCTATCAAAATCCCATATACCCCACAGCCACCCACTCACATCAGTTATATATATTGGTCCCTCAACTTGTATAAATTGACCTTTCAAATTGTACATATTGATCCTTTGGTTTTATATAGATCCCCCTATTGTATGATAGTGTCAGTTAGGTGCTCACTTTGGTCCCATAGTTCCATATCCTTGTGGGAATCTTACATCATTCTATTTTTACTCCACACCATTTTTTATGCCTTTCCCATGACCACAATCAGGATCCATCATCATTTTCCACCATCCATCATCAGTTTCTATTATCCACCATCAAATTCCATCATCCATTGTTAGTTTCCATTGTCCACCATCGGCTTTGCATCACTAGCGTCAATTTTTCATCATCCTAGTCAATTTCACATCAATCCATCACAGTGCACCATAATCCTAGCACATTAAGCTTAACCCCACCAAACTAATATTTATCCCATTACACTGATCTTATAAAAGATAGTTTAACCACATTATTTTTAACCAAAATAGTTATGCGATCAAGTCTCCTAGCTCCTTGTTCATTTCACAACTTTTTCCAGTGAATATCCATTTTGACATCAATCAATATTGGCCCATTAGAATGCATCCTTCTTGTGTCGACTTATCAAATCCTCCATCACCTAACCCTATTCATGTAAATAAATTTGGACTAAATGGCTTCTTGGTCATGAGGCTTTTTAATAATTTTATCTTTGTGTTATAATTGGGCATACTCATGATTTCATTGATCATCAATATATTGGTGCATCTTAAATGGTGTATATTGGAATACATCTCATTTATGGAATTATCTTCTTGTGGGTACTTCAGTTCATTTTTGTGAATTTCATAGATATGGTTATGTAGGCTTCACTTGGGCAAGGTTTTGTGCACTTCCACCAAGTCCCTAAAAAAGACTTGGGTGTATTAGGCCTCCTATTGAATGTCATTGCATTAGTTCCACCATGGTTGTTGATCTACATCTATGTTCCTAAAGCTACCTTGTCTTTCTATGAGTCTAGTCCACGCAAGGGAACTAGGTCATCCACACTTTCTATCATACGATGCATTCCTCATGTTGCAAAATCAAACTACGGTGTGCTCTCTAACATCAACAAAAGATAAATCCCGAATTCTCATCCTACATTTTAGTTAGTTTCATTGTTAGATCCATATTGCATCTTTCATTTTACTTTTGGAAAGGCTCTTATTTATTCATTATCCCCCAATCTCAGCTAGCTAATTGTCCCTCCTAGTTATGTTGATACACACAAAAATATGTTTCATTTTAGGAGTCTTAATTGCATTATTAAGTTTTCATATCATTTTAATTAGTTTGCACATCATATTTTAATTACATTAGGTTGTATTTCTTCATTACATGTGTTGCATTAATTTTCATATCAATTATGTTCATTATTAATTGCATTAGGTTTCATTATTTTAATTGCATTAGTTTTCATTATTTAAATTGCATTAGGTTGCATGGTTACTTTCATATAGTTGCATAAAATTACAATCATTCATTGTGTCATATTGATTAGGTTTCATTTCATTATAATATTTCATTAATGCATTTCATTATTTACAATATCATTATGCCATTATTCCATTTTTATTTATTATCTAAACTATCAAATATCATCATTAGGTTCATTTTATCATGATCCATTATAGTGCATATCATTATGTTGTTATCCATTCCATTTCCATTTATTATTATATATCCACCTAGTAGTTATCATCATTGGTTATTATTAAGTCCATTAAGGTTCATTTCATATCATTATTAGTGTTATTAGATCCATTGTTTAGTCATATCATTCATTAATAATCCATTTTTATACTTATTATTTATCCACATCATTATACATTAATCCATGATTACATTAAT
Organism: Chamaecyparis obtusa; assembly: GCA_027943335.1. Taxonomy (NCBI): domain Eukaryota; kingdom Viridiplantae; phylum Streptophyta; class Pinopsida; order Cupressales; family Cupressaceae; genus Chamaecyparis; species Chamaecyparis obtusa. The sequence continues at coordinate 170,095 of BSBK01011400.1, forward strand.
TCATTGCATCATTAAATATATTATTCATTTATTCATCCATCACATTAATTACTAATATCCATAAATATAAACTCACACAAAATATATATTACATATATATCCATCACATATATTAGTCACATCAATGCCTCTCATAAAATCATCAATACATATGTAAATCATGTTGGCAATGGGCTAGCGTCCCTCATAGGGTTAGTGGCATGGCTTAGCTACCTCTTGTGTCTTCTATAAGTCTAGTGGTTGTATTGAGCATTAAAAAGTCAATCTTTTCATGCAAGGGAAACCCTAGCGGTTAACAAGTGGTATCAGAGCTTGGTCATAGGTTCGAATCCATGCAGGCCACAGTGAGTGACATTGGGAGGGGGATTGTTGGCAATGGGCCAGCATCCTTCTCAAGGTTTGTGACATGGCTTAACTACCTCATGTGTCTTCTATAAGTCTAGTGGTTTTATTGAGCATTAACAAGTCGATCTTTTGGTGGAACGAAAACCCTAGCAGTTAACAAATCATCCATCCTACATACAACATATGCACATCCTACATATGCATAATCCATACTAATTTGCATCATAAATCATTATAATCATCATAATCATGACATCTAGCATAAATCACATATCACACACATCCTACATCAAAAATATCAGTAACATCATCATGTGTAACATTAATATCATATAGCATCATAAAATGATACAAGACTCATAAACACACATCGCATAGTATCAACATCATATAGGACCAAAATGCATCATCATATGAAACATGAAAGAATAAAATGTACATAGTCCATAATAGTCCATAGTCCTATTGGAAATCTAATATGGGAAAGTGAGATACTAAGAGAGGGGTGAATTTGATATCTCCAATAATTCACTCCTTCTAACTAAATCCATATGAATATCATAGACATGAATTTCAATACTGAAATAAATCTAACATTCTAACTTCATCCATCAAATGAAACACATAACACATAAATTTTTCTTACCTAGAAACCCTTGAAAGGTAAAACTGGGGTGGGGATGACACTCACAAATCTTACTACTATAGTATTAAAGTATGCCCATTAGGGCTACAAAGTTTGATCACTTAAGATGATCTACCCTATAAGGAGTCTAACACATTAAGAGACTACAAATTTATACAATCTACCTTGATTAAAGGATTTGAAACTTACAACTAAGTAAGCACTCGGTTAAGAGATTTATAAAAGCCTATGAGGACCACTCTGTTAAGAGATTTACCCTGATTCACCTGCTAAAATGTATCAGTACCTGATCCTTTGGTTTGCACTAAAAATGTTGACAACAAATCTTCTCCTTCCAATACTTGTTTTATCTCCAAAATTAAATGTAGCTCTATTTTGTGCTTCACTACTCTGCTTGGTCACTCTAACTGATCTCTTCCTATATCAAAACACTATCCAGATCTACATACATGAGATCTCCTTTGATCTACTTACTTGCATACATGCATACTTACTACATTTAGGGTTTAGAGCTCAACTTATATAAACATCTGATAAATCTTCTAGATCAAGATCAATGATCTAGATTCAATAATTATGTTGCTTAAGCTTTCCATTTTTCTAATAGGTTAAGATGAATTGCATAAGGATTGGAAATAATAATTACATCATAATCATCACCTTGATTAACTCAACAATCCTTAAATCACACATAGAAGTAGGCCAAAATGATTTACCTTGATGTTTGTGCTATAACAAACATATATGTCAAAACTAGCTTTCTTGGCATATGAAGTCTATGATGCTCAACATTTACTATTCTTCATATATTGGTGCTCGACAATGACAATTCTATGCAACATAGCATAAATTGATCAGTAACAACTAAAGTACTTAGTGACCGCTGACTTGGTCAGCAGTAACTACTGCTCACTAACTGTACAAGTTTATACATGACTTGACCCAAATAAGATGGCTCGGTCGCAATGATGAGTAACCAAAATTTCCTAGAAAATGAATAAGTGTTGGACACTAATAGATAACAAAATGTAGGGATCAACAATCTCCCCCTTTGACATTAGTGGAAAAAAAACTGTCATGACTTTTACATTATAGAAATAGTACTCAGTAGTTTGATGAGTATTTCCCCTAAGACTGTGACTCAGTCTTTAAAAGATTATACATATATACATATATGACTCTTTGAAATACACTAAATAAATATTTCTATTACACTAAAGTATGTCATACATTTCTTTATATATTCATTGATGTTCACTATATATATATTCCTCATTGTATCATGACTCTGTTATTCCCCCTTATGTTACTCCTATCATGACCCTTATGTCATTTTATTTCCCCCTTATTTTTTTCACTTGAAGCTACTGGGGTGTAGGGGTAAGAAAATACTTATCCAAATATGGTTTTGGGAGCTACATTATCTTAGCTAAGGCATTATCCCATCCCAACCTTACAGACTCCAAAACTTGTATCTTGATTTCTAGCTGGGTAGCTAGATCAAATAAACTCTCGGCAATAGAGAGATAAGGATCTCTCTGTACTAACTCCTTTGTTGATGCCAATTCTTTTTGCATAACCTCAAGATGATTTTTTAACATTTTATATATGGAGATTAGTTTGGATCTTACTCTCCCATCATTTTCCATCAGCTCAGATAATATCCCTTGTGCAAGAAGTAACCTTGTAAAATGAATAGAGCTGGAGCTTGCATCCATGCTCAGTGAATGACTAGTAGACTTTAAGTCTAGTTGTTGTTTATCAAACAATTATTGATTAACTCTTCTAGTAGATTGTGTACAAAGAATAGAAATTTTGTACAACCTCTTCCAAATTATTCACTAAGTCATAAATTTTTACATGTTTAACTACTATCTCATTTGAGACCTTTTCAAGTACCTTTGTCTCAAACTTTGGTTATGACCATTGCATAAGATTCTCATTGGCTTCATTGTCATCATTATTCACCTTCTTAACAATATGAACTAGTTTTTCCAAAATAGGTGAGGTTTCATTCACATCATCCATTTAAAAGGCTTCTACAAAATTACCTTTAATTTCATGCAGTAATTGTTTTTGTTGATGCTCTCTTCTTAATTATTCTTGCTTTCTTTTCTTCTTCAAAATATATTGAAAATTTTTCATTTTCTTGTATGTTAAGTTATCAGTGTCCCACTTTGGAATCACTATAACTTTATCAAGTGTTACCTGAGTGGCAAGAGACTTCTCTTTTTTCTTATGAACTTTCTTCTTTGGATTATTTCCACTTAGCATTTTTACTAAAGCTTGGATAGCCTTTTTCTCCTTGGGCTCTAGATGCTCCTTAGTCTTCTTATCTTCCTCTATATGAGGTCCTATGACCACTATTTCATATTTTTCTATTTGATTTGTTAAGTTCTCCTCTTCTTGTCCTTTATTATCTTCCTTGGTAGGTGCACTATTTGTTGTTATTGTCAGCTTGTCCTATTTCTCAGCATTGGTACTTTGTGAGACTTGTTGTTTAACTGTGACCATGTGGGAGATTGAAGATTCATTGGCAATAATTAATGCACCCCCAATCCTTGTATAGTCATGTACCTAAATTAAAATAGGATTGGTGCTCAGTAGAGAGGGATTTGAGGTTGCCTCCTTAAGAATTTGGTTCTTTATCTCATCCTTGGTCAATGCACTGGTGTTAACTTTTGTATCCTCTGGAATATCCTCAATAGTGATCACATCCTATTATGCACTCTCATATACCTTATGTCCTTCTTATTTATTATTCTAAGGCTCGTTAATGTCTTCTTTATTATCTAGTTCTACCTGGCTAGATGTGCCTTCACCTTGTTGTGGACTCTTATCAATTAATAACCCAAAAATGATCTTCCACATCCTTGTTCTTTGTTCTACAAATTCATCAACTTGATGTTTCATAATAGAATAAGCTCTTAGCTTGGGTATGAATCTATTTTTTTGCTCCACCATAAATTTTTCTATTTGCTAGGGTGTTAGATCAAGCATAATCTGAGCTAAAGTTCCTTCCCTTATTTGTCTCTCGGTCATAATGGCATACTGCCATTTCTGATCAATCTTACTAAATAGTTCTTCATGGATCATACTCCCTATCTCTAGAGGCGTCATCTTGAAAGTCCATAGAACTTCTAACATTTCCTCTTCAATCTCATCTTTCTCTTCTCTGCTTAATTTCTCAAATTGCATAAACTTAAAACCTGCAAGTCCTATTGTGCTCTTAATGTTTTGGCGTATCTCATCCACACTAGTTGGATGCCTATGTGTTGCTACTTTTAGTTTGGTATTATCATTTGTATCAGTCATTTTTGCATCATCATCCTTCTCCAAAACTAATTTTCTTCTTAGTTTCTTTTTGGGATGACTTAGCACACCTTTGGTTTGTACTTGTTTTCTTTTACCTAACCCTTCCCCTTCTGTTATCTTTTCTAGTGCTTTTCTTTAGGGATTTACAGTTGTGGTAGTAGAAGCTACCTTGGTTCTCGGTCTAAGTGATGTAGGAGGAGTGGTCTTTTGGTTCTCCAACTTATTTTTACTAGGCTCAGAAACTAATACCTCCTTTCCCTTCTTTGCAATTTATGTTTCCTCCTCATTACTTCCTTTTCATTTGCTAAATTTATCTTCACCTTGACCTTGTGTTCTTTCAAGATGTGCATTTTCCTCTTCACCTTCTCCTAGAATCTTCTCTAGGTTCTTGACTATTTTCTTTCTCTTTCTCTCAAGGGTTGCATACTTTAACCCCATAGTTATTTTGGACTTAGCCTCTTCATAAGTTCCAAAATATTTGGCCTTCCTATCAATCTCCTCTACTAGTAAAGTAGTTATTGTTGTTGAAGTCTCATCTACATTAACTTCATAAGGTAATGGACTTAGCCATGCTACCCTAGGCGTAACAGCCTAAACATAGGTATGGTTAGTATCCACTAGAAAGCATATGTCATTGTAGTGCTTGTCTACTAGGGATAAAATAATTCTACTTCTTTGCCTCATCTTTTTCTTGAATTCAACAAAGTATCCCTCCATAATGCTATCAAAATTATCTCCTAACTTATGAATAAACTCATTGATTTTCTAGATTACAGGTCGTCCTTACTCCATAAAACATCTCCTATGGTAGGAAAACTATTTTTCACATAGAAGAATAAACAAACAATCAAGGAACCAAACTTACACATTGAATTCTTGGTCTTCCTGATTGATGTTAGATTCTTAGCAAGCTGGGTCAACTACAGCTCAGCAAGATCATAAGTATGATCTTTCTTTACCACTTCCATGCTTGATCAACTATAATGCAGGGAACACTATCTAACCTTCTTGACTGATAAAATTTGTGAGAAATCACTCTCACTACAAAATCTATTTTTGGATCTATAATTGTAGAGATTGTCATTCCTCTCTTATTTCATACTACCTGTGTGTTAGCTTGAATAACCTCTTTGCCTTGTCATCTCATTGTTTTCTTCCCAATAAGAAAGGGATAACTATTGACTCGGTGAATCATTTCCTTTGTGATCTTGACTGGCCCATTCTCCAACCAAATTTTTAGGTCATGAACTCTTCTCAAAATAGTTTTGATCCATTCAAATTTAAAATTATGTGGTAAATCTAGGTCTCGCACTAACGTCCCTTTCTCATCAATTTTTTGATGCTCTTCCTTCAACACTTCATTGATACACAACCTATTGTAAGCCTCTCTCACCTCATAGTCTCTAATATCTCCAATTTTGAACATATAACATGTGTGCACATCATTTATCATCAAAACCCTCAATGGAATAAATGATAGGGCTCCTGTGATATCTCCCTTCATTGTACTTTTTTTAACAACTTGGAATTTTTGTGGCTTATAAGCATCACTCCTCACAAGTTAAACATTCAAAACTTCTTTCCCTTATTTCCTAACCATTGTAGATGAAGTAGATTCCATATCTCTAATCTAGGGTTCAAAAGATAGATTTAAGTTGTTCGGTAATACCTTGTTTCAACAATCCTTCATGATGTTTTCCAACGGCATGTTGTAAAGATCTTCACAAACTTAGCTTAGCATAGATTTCTCTTCTCAATTACTTAGAAATTTCTCTGTAAATTCTCAAATTGCTAGGTGAAATGAGAATGAACGGTAATATTTCACTTTATAGACTCAAATGCTAGGATTAGGTCTTCATTAAATGATACATATACTTTGTAGGTGAATACAGTTATCTTGGCCTTCACATGACAACTCAGTTACCACATACTTGGTTGAAACCATGACTCGGTCAATATTACCATTTGTATTTCAGCTTGGTAGATATAATATCTCAGCTATTATAGGAGCTTGACACACACTGAGTGACTCGGTAACTATAGGAACTAGTGTAAAATATGAAATTAGAAAACTCAATCCCTTACATACCTTTATTTCTTAGATATAAGTAGTGTGATCACCTGATCTATTATATTGGGTGACCTCAGGTTCACTAGATCCACTACTAATTGCTTCATCTTTCTTTTTCCATGTCTTATTCTTCTAGTTCCTTATTTGTTCAACATTTTCTTCATTTTTGAATTGTTCATTTCTCACTGCTTGTGCTCTGCAGTCTCTTTTTATGTGACCAATCTTGTGGCATTTGTAATAGACCAAACTTCCACTCATCTAACTTTTGGATTTACCTCTAAAATGTGTTCTTACAAAGTTTTCTCTAATATGACCATATTCTCCACAATAATGACAACTATACCATGTGTTGTAATCCCAATTGAATGTGTTACCTATCCTAGGTGCATTATTATTCTTATTAGATGTCCACTTAGCATTAGATCTACATTCTTGTGCTCTATGACCATATTTTTGACAGTTAAAACAATGTCCTTGAAATCTAGGTGTAGTAGGTACCTTGCTAACCTATGACCTATATTCATGTGCCTGATGTCCACACTTCTTATAGTTAAAACAATTTCCATTTAATTTAGGTTTAGGATTGGACTTACCATTCTTTCTTCTACAACTTTTTGTTGTGTGCCCTATCTGTTGGGTATCCTAAAAGTTTTTCGAGGTTTGTGTCCAATTCCTGGTTTAAGTCTCCATGCGAGTGTTTTACCTGGCCTAGGGTTTGTAAAGTGTCGTGAAAATGGTTTTTGACATGTTCAGAAAAACCCTTACCCTAGGTCTTGTCTTTCAAATGTTTCCAATTCATTTCTAAACTTCATGTGGCCCTCTTGTTTCTTTTTCTTGGTTACCTTTAAGTCACTTAAGTTGTTATTTGTGCATGTGCTTATTTTCCCCAAGTGTTCGCTGAATCGGGAAGTGTCTTATCAAATTTCAAAACAATCTGGCGATTCAGCGAATGAGTCAAATTCATGTTCACTATTAACATTAGTCGCCAATTCTCTAGATCTTCCAGCGGTTATCCCAAACATCCAGCGAATTGGCGAATGCATTAAAGCCACACTTTTTGATTACTTTGTTTGCTAAGTCTCCAAGTGCTTTGGCGGTTTCATTTTCTTTTCCGAGAACTAGCGAATGAGGGTTATCTCCAGTTCTCGCAGTCTTTGGCGGTCTTGTGAAACAATCTAGCGATTCAGCGAATACCTTGTTCTCTTATTCTCAGAATCTGGCGGTCAAGGGTCCTGTCAACTAGAGAATTAGTGAATACCGTGGATTGTTTTCACGATCAACGGCCCTGTTTTAATCTCAAAATATCTGTGGGTCCTGCATATTTGATCTGGCGAATGAGCGACTAAATACTTATGGTGCTATCCTCTAAATTTGGAGGTTCTGATGGTTTGCCCAAAAGATTCTAGTGGAGATAAGTTTTCTCACATTCTCTTATTCTCAGAATAAATTGGTAACATGCTAAACAATCTAGCAATTCAGCAAAGCCAGTGGTCGCCAGTTCTCTTAATAAAAGGATAAAGGTTAAAACAATCTGGTGAATAAGCGAATCAATGGATGATAAGTTTTAAGGTCTCAGTCGCTTATTCTCGAAATGAAATTTTCAATGATATGGAGTATTCTGAGAACTAGTGAATGCTCTTTGTTCGCTGATTCTTGGAATTAAATGGTTAAGGGTTTTGTTATTCAGAGAACTAGCGATAGCCATCGATTGATGAAGATCAACGGTCAATCTGGAATCCTAGTATAAAGTGATGATTAAGGAAAGATTTAGTGAATCAGAGATTAAAGGGGTTCGCCAGTTCTCCAGACAATCAAGCGGTTAAGTATATCTTTAAGAGAATGCACGAACCCTTTGTTCGCTAGATCTCCAGGAAAATTGACCGTCAGTCATAATATTAAGAGAATGGGAGGTGGCTTTGTTCACTAGTTCGCTAAATGGTAATTGCAGTTAACTGTTTAAGTGGGAGCCCTTTTTTCCCTGATTCGTGAAATGCATGAATGGTTAAGGATGGGATTCCGAGAACCCGCGAAGCTAGTAGTCGCTAGTTCTCCAAATTTGAACCAGGATTAAACAGGGATTCAGAGAACCAGCGAAGCAAGTGGTCGCCAGTTCTCTGGTTGCTAGCTAGGGTTAGCATTATATTCAGCGACTAAGAGAAGCCAATAGTCGCTGGTTCGCTAAATGGGCTCAGATGGAAAAGGTCATAAAGGGAAAAGAAAAAGAACCGTTGCCACATAGATAAAGTACTTTGTTGATTTGGACATGAAACTAGTAAGCCATCAAATCAGCTTCAAGAAGAAAGATTGCATGACGCAAATAGTTTTAAAGTACAGGATCATGATCATTGCCTCTTCACCTTGTTTTCAAGTAGTTTAATCTATCTGTCAACATCCGAACATGGTGAGCTAGAAATTTCAAATCTGAGGGTACATAAAATTGAATATGGGATCAATTAAGGAGATTTGCATTAACTATGGTAGTTGCACACCTTGGCTTCATATCGATAAATAAATTGAAGCTCATTGTTTCTTTGTTCAGTCTCAGAGTTTCTGTTTGTCTAGAGAATTTCTGAGCATAAGGCATTTGAGATACAGAGAATTGAAGGTGTTTCTGTAGCAAGAATGAGTCAACCTGAGAAGAGTGCAGCGTCTTCTAGTAGTGAGGCCAAGTCCAAAATTGGTGAGGATAGGAATAAGCCAAATTTTTTAGATGAATTCCTGAAACTGTTGCCAGGCTCCAGTCAGAACAAGAGGGCTATTTATGACATGTTTGAAGATCTTTTGGAACGGTGTAGAGACCCAATCACTCTGGAATTCTTAGGTTACACTATTTTCAAATTCTTTTACAGCAATAAAAATAAGCATGTTCCTGTCTGTAATGGTTGGGTGTTAGGATTGGGAAAAATGGTTGTCCCTGATGTTTTCCTAGATGTTGATTTAATTGTTGCCCTAGCCAGAAGTTATGACCCTATCTCAAGGACAATTAGAAAAGAAGACCAATCACCCTTAGTTACTCTTGATAGGGGATCTTTTATGAAAGCTTTTGGTCTATACACGTCCTTTTCAACTGAGATTGATTTGAACAAAGAAAAGGCAAGATACAGAAGCAATATAGGGTCAATAAAAGACCAGTTGGTTAAACATATGCCAAAACAGGATAAATACATAGCCCCCCTTCCTGCTAACATGAATGCCCCATACCAGTTCAAATCCCTCCATCATTATATGAGATATACTTGCTATGCATTATGTAGTGTTTTGGGAATTGATGGGAATGCATAATTTTTACTAGCTGACTTGCTGATGATTATCTTGGATATTCAAAATCCCTTGGTAAACACTGACTATGATTACATTCAGTATGTGATTGATAGGATGCATCAAGGGCTGATGTCTGTCAAAGAAAGTAAAAGTCCTATTGAGTTCATGCATTATTCTTTATTAATGCATTTGATTCTATTTTTCAACATCAACAGTTTTGATGTAAACATGTTAAAACCAAGGTTCACTTTCAAGGATCAGCACAATCCAGTGCAGTTGTGGGTGAGGATATGGAATTCTACTTCCAATGAAGCAGATTTTTGTGTTTTTCAGAATTTCATTGTCTTTCCGATTATCAGGATGCTAGGCATAAATGTCACCAGGCTATCTCCTAGAGTCCTTAGGCTTTTAAGACCACTGCAGTATGTGGACAAGTGGGATGGAAATCATAATTGGGGTGACTTCTACTTAGGAGATAATTCCATAATTATCAGAGTTTATGGTTGTCCCCAACCCCCACATTTATTACCAAAGTATGTGCCTCCGAGAGTGGCTTGTTTGGAATTTGTTTGGCAATTGATGTGTATAGATAAAGAGCTTCTGGCCCCTCACAGAAAGGGTATGTTCACACCTAGGCAATTCAGGGTAGGTGACTTCCTGATAGGAAAGAGGGCTTTTCCTCATATTAGTGCATGGCTACAACAATTCAAAATGGTTACTGGTGCTTGTAGGCACATAGATCCTGAGGGTTTCATCAAGATTGCCAAGATGACTTACATCCCAAACATTGGTGTGATCAAGGAGCATGAGGGTTTAGATGAAGAAGATGTGATTAGAAACATTTTGGATGAAGATGAGGTTAAGAGGAGATGGTACAGATTCTTTGATTTAGTAGATTTTTCCAACCAATTGAAAGCATCTCAGATTCCTTTTGAGGGTTTTTTCCCCGATCTTCCTTATTTGAAGAAGATTGATGGGGTGATTGAAAAATATGATACCTTGGCAAATCAATTGGAAGGCTTGATTGATCAGAATAAGCCAGAGAAGAAGAAAAGGAAAGATTATTCATCTTCTGATGAGGAAGAATTCACTGATGAGTCATAAGAAGAAGATAGTCCTCCACAGGTTGAGGGACCACCAGTTGTTGATCTCACTCAAGATCAACCAGAAATAAAGGATATCTCAGAGCCACCATTGAAGAAACAGAGGCTTGAGGAAGGTGAACCTTCAAGGCATGAGAAACAAAGAAGGGAAATTGACAGAGCATCTGCTCTTGTACCAGGTGATAGGCCATATCATCATCAATTGAGGAAATTAATAAGAGCAGGCAAGAAAATAGCCATTGAGCAAGAAAGCAGAGAAAAGTCCTTGTGGTTGGAGAAGGATATCAGAGAGGTCTATCAGGAGGAATTCTTGAGGGATGATCAATTCATTAAGACTGATGAGTTCAAGAGTTTTCTCATTTGGAACAAGCAGCAAGAAGTAAAGAAAGCTCTGCCTGAAGGTATGGAGCCAAGTGAAGAAACTTTGAGAGCTCTTGCTTCATATGATCCTAGCCTTGATCCTATAACAGTGGACGAAGCCAGAGAATTGGTTAAATCAAGTGGAATGTTGTTAACCCCAGGATGGGATCTGACTTCTGCATTCCTCACTGATCAATTGAGAAAGCAACCAGAGGGTAGCCTATCATATGAGGTTCACATTGGTGACATGATAAGAGGAAGTGGCTATGACCCTAAGTCCCAAGCTGTTGCAATGTGGTCTATGGCCCCCAAAACTCAAAAGCCATCTCTATTAAGTATAGAGGATAAGATGGAGGGGAATAAAATTATATGGACTGTACAAAATACAACAGACCTTGAAGTCTCCAAGGCAGTAACTCATTGGGCTAATCTGAATGAAGCCAAGACAGCTCAGCTGTCAGAAAGATATGCCAAATTGTTTGAAAGTTCAAGCATCGTAGCCAAGGATAGAGATTTGAAAATGATGAAGATCAAACAATTGGAAGATGAGCTGGCAGAAATAAAGGTCAAACTTGAGGAAGCCTCAAAAATAATTCCTCCTCCTCCTCTGCAAGTTGAGGTACCTGTTCAGATAAATTTGGAGGCACCTGAGGGACCTGCTGAAGACTTGGAAAAGGTGAAATTGGATGCATCCCTGGACACTATAGCCAAAATAGTGCAGTACAGGCAAGACAAAATAAGAGACAAGATGGATGCAGTTCATAAATCAGTCAGCTTATTACATCAGACCAATCAAAAGGTGAATGACTATTTAGCCACCTTGGAGCCACTCTATAGTATTTGGTCTGGGAGGAATTTTTTGTTTGATAAACTTGATAGTTTACAAGAACACAGGCCTGATATCCCAAAAGTAGTGACTGATGTATTTGAAAGGATTGGCCTAATAAGTGCTGCTTCAAAGTTTTTCAAAGGAAAGTCAAACCAAATAAAGGCTAGGTTAGCCATGTTTGATAAAGACTACAGCAAGTATTTGCCCTTGGTATATGATGACAATGGAAATGTGGTCAAGCTGGAAGATTGGAAGTTGTTAATGGGTCAGTTGGTAATCAAGAAAGAAGCCTTCCTAAAAGATTATAAGGCTCCGGATGTGGAAAGAACTAACAATATAATTGATAATTTATTCAAAGTTGAAAGTGACTGTATTAAGTTTATAGCAGAAGTTAAAAATGTGACTGATTCTACATGGGAACGGCAAGTCAACTTATTACAGGAGCTGCAGAGTTACGACTAGCCATCTAATGATGATGTGGTAGCTTGGGAAAAGCTAATAACAAAGAAGAAGAAAAAACCGGTTATCCAGCTGACAGAGGAGGAAGAAGAATAGATTGCACTTGGCACCTAATCCAGAATTTGAGGGAGAGCGTGTTCAAATAGAGAATGATGTAAATTAGCTTGTAATGGCAGTCATCATTCATATGACAAACTTGGTAACTACTCTGAAAATATCTACAAACAAAGGTGCCAGCTATGGAAGTTGTTTAGAATTGAAAAAATATGCCTTGCTGTCTTTATTAAATATCTTTCTGTTTGTATTTTCTTTTGTTTTCTAGTGCAAATTTCTATCAGCCATCCGAAGCTTGTTGCATCCTTTTGAGGATTCCAGGATGGTTGATTAGTATAAATAGTCAGTTTCTTTTGAAGATAGAGGTTGGAAAATATTTTTGTAAAGGAGAGGTCCGGAATATAGAACCTTATTTTCTTGAAATCAAGGAAGACTGTATGAATGCATTTGATCAATTAATACAAATACACTGGAGTTTTGTTACTATCATTTGATTTTCTTTACATGTGGAGTGTTTTAGTTTCTTTATGTATTTAGATTGTAAGACAGTTTAAGTACATCTTTCACAAGGTGAATGTAGGGGTTGAGCTTAAGTTTCTTTCAAGGAAAGAGTAAAATCTTAGGGGAGGTCTCTGGGAATTAAATATCTATATGTGGATTTGATGACAGGTGTAGGAATGGAAACAATGATATGTTAGGCATGTCATTTGAGTTTCATTGTATTCATTTTAATAGATATATGTGAAGGTAGAGTTCGACTCTGATGCCCAACGGATAAGGGACTGGTTTTAGATCCATTTACATTGGTTTACCATCCAAGATATAATTGATTGAAATTTTACTTTACATGCATAATTTCCAGACTTGAGTCATATTATGACAAGTTCATAAATATGTATTTCAATGCTTTGAAGAAGCAATAAATGAGGTTAACCCTTCCCTGAGTTTAACTCTAAAAGGAAGAAGGATGAATATCCTTAAGCCATTGTGTCGTGTTGCTATTTTTATAATCTATATCATGATGTTGTGTATCAGGATAATTTGGGTTATACTCAGAGTTTTAGCAACTTATTGAGTTGGATTTTGAAGGCAGTAACAAAGCAGTGAAGGAGCAAGTTCTCAATTTAGAGCTCAGTTGAACATTGAATTGATAGAGGTACACCCGCCTGAGTATATATTACTCAAAGAGAAGAAGGTCTTAACCTTAATACCTTAGTAGTTTGTAACTTGCTAGGTTATAGCCATTGAGATTATTTGAGTAATTGATTAATCTGCAGGTTCAAACACTAACAAAATTGGCGACTCTACTGGGGACTTATTTTGATAGCCTGCAATAGGTTAGTGCAAATCTTGTCTATTGTATGTTTTTAGACCAGTAGAAATAACTTTTGATTCTTGCTTGAGTAGTGGGTGGTGACTCTAAAGAAATCTATGTTACCAGTTGCTAATAGTTGCAAAATTTTGTAAAAATTGCTGTCATTTACCATGAGTCGACCAAGGAACACTAGGTCTTACTATAAGGATCATCCAGAAGATAATATAGGTGATGAACTCCACACACCAAGCAGAAAGCAATGGTCTAGGAGAGGCAAAAATAATGCTAGTTCCCAGGCTCCTTCTCAAGAAAGATTTCACGTTCCACTTCCTCATGAAACTTCTTTGTCTTCTGACGATCCTGAGCATGTCAAAAGGGTCACACCAGAGGTCTATATGCAGAAAGAAGTAGTCACAGAAGTAGTTTTTTTCCCTACTAGAGAAACCCTTGAACAACCAGATGAAACCTCTACCACTGAAATAGCTTCATATGATTCTGAGAAGCTAAGAGAGGAAGTGATTGCCTTGAGAGAAAAGGAACGTGAACAATTAGCAGAAATTGCTAATAGAATGAAGGTAAGGGAACAACAGCTTCGTGAATTGCTTCTGGAAAGGGAAGAACTCCTCAAGAGAACCAAGAGAAATGAGACCCATGTTAGTGATCTAAACCAAGATGTACAAGGTTTGGATAAAAACTTGTTTGGTGATATGCAAGCTTTGAGAAAGCAAGCTCAAGATACCAAGCCCCAACAAAGTGAATTTGAGGGAACAGGCCATGTTTTAAGACAATTGAATCCCTCTGAAATCAAAAAAAACAAAGAGATTAAAATTGCCTCCATGAAAATCCCTCATAAGGGAAAACAAAAGGTGGTGGGTGTTGTTATAAATGAACCGAGGAAGGTTGTGCCCATTCCTGATGTGCCTACTCAAGCTAGTACAGATTTAGACAGAGCTAGGAAAGCAAAGGAGGATTTGGCTATGCAACTTGAGAAACTTGAGTTAGAGGCTGCTGCAGATGAAATGAAGAGGAAGATTTCCTTTCTACATGCTAACATGAATACATCTACTAGTAGTTCTATCCCTATTACCATAGGAACAACTTCATCCAGTCAGCCTAACATTTCAATTCCAAATACTCAAGCCTTTCACTCTGGACAATATCCATCTGGACAATTTCCTAGTCAAGTTCCCTTTATAGCTGGAGGTACAGTGGGAACTATACCCTATCAAAATGCTGCAACAACCCCTTCAAATCAACTTACTATCCAAAGATGACTAGTTCATTTGGATAGATATAGGCCTTTGTTTTTTGATGGTATTCCTGGTCAACCCAATGCTGTTCCTAATGAAATCAGGAAGAAGATCCCATTATTCACTGGGAATAATGTTATTACTTGTGAAGAGCATTTGAAGTTTTTCACAGATAAAGTTAATGACTATGAGATTGAACATGAAGAGGTCATTATGAAGCTTTTTGTTCAATCATTGATTGAAGATGCTATGGATTGGTACAGAGGGTTACCTGAGAATAGTATTGCTTCATGGGATGAATTTGTCAGGAGTTTTAAAGAGCAGTATGCTGAACATGTGAATTCTAGTTACATGCTCAATGAATTCAATAATATCAAGAAAAATTATAATGAGAGCATGTTAGAGTTCAATAGCCGGTTTCAAAAGGCTATGTACAAATTGTTCTAGGTATTGAGGTTGGATGATGCAGTTTGCATGACAACTTATTTCAATTCCATGGATGGTAAAATGTCTTATCTCCTAAGAGATAAAAATCCCCGCACCCTTAGGGATGCATTTAAATTGGCCATAAATATTGAGAGTAACCGAAAGGCATCTGGCCAAATGTACAAGAGGGATGAGGGTAAATTGTGGAAAGAGACCAGACCACAACATGCAAGGCCTTTTAAAGAAGAGGATAGGATGGATAAAGGACCGGGTGCTAACAAGGAGTTCCCAACAAGATTTGATAAAGGTGGTAGAAACTTTCAAGATGCAAGACCCCCTTATCAAAGGTAGGACAAGGCCCCTAATTTGAGAGACATGCCTTACAAAACTAATTGGAAGGATGGGAGACCTGTTCTCGATAGCAATGAATTACAAAAAGGGAGAGATACCCCAGATCCCTTAAATAAAAATACAACACACAATGTAGAAAACACTCCTTGGTGTGTAGCTTGTAATATGCCTCATTCACCTTTCCAGTGTGCTATGGCCCAAGCCTTAGGAGAAGAGGCTGATAACTCATGTGTAGGAGATTATGAAGAATCTAAAAAGCTTGCCATTAACATGTTTACTATAGATCCAATAGAGGATTTTGTGTCCTTAGATGATGAAGCAAGTTGTCCAGATGTTGATCATAAGAGAAAGATTTTCTCTGATTATGAGCAACAAATATTTACTCAATCTGATCCTGAAGAATTTGATAACAATGATTATAAAACTCATATGGTAGGATCTAGATCAGATGAGAAGCAATGGAGGAAGCCCAGTGAAGAGGAGATCAAAAACTTAACTGTGGCTGCCATAACACAAGCAAGATCCTCATACAATTTGAGGAGTAGAAAGGTGGATAATGAACAGGGAATTCCTAGATTAGTATTCATCAAAGTTAGTCCTCAGGATAAGGGTTTCCCAAAGCCCAATGTTATAGATGGCAAGGATCAAGGACTTGTGGGTGAAAAAAAGAAAGGGGAGGAAGTTAGTACTGACAAGATGAAAAGGAAAACTGGTAGGACAAAGGATCAATCTGATTCTCCTGCTGATTCCCCTGCATTTGATATGAGACATGCGTTGTCTCAGATGAAAGTGTCCATCCCTTTGCTTGAAATGTTGAAAATAGAAGAGCACAAGATAGTAGCCTTGGCTCTTATAAATGAGCAGAGATTTGCGCCTACCAAACAAGAGGAAGGGAGTTCTATAAAAAGCCCTATTCCCATCTCAAATGTATGTGTTGGGACAATTGTAACACAAGAACCTTCTTCCATCAATCCATTTTATGTCACTCTAATTGTGAATGATTTATTGCTAAAAAATTGTATGATAGACTCTGGTGCTGCCACAACTGTGATGCCATATCATGTAATGAAAGAATTAGGATTGCAAGTTGACACTTCTAATGGCAGGTGTTATGCAATGGATAATAGGGCAGTGCCTATTGTGGGGACTTTGGTTGGAATTGAGGTAAAAATTGCTGCATTCCCGGAAGCTACATACAAAATGGATGTAGTTGTTGTGGATACAGAGCCTCACTATGGCATGTTATTGTCAAGACAATGGGCTGCAGCAGTGGGTGGAAAGTTGGAACTAGATTTATCTTATGCCACTATTCCAGTGAATGGGACTGAAGTAAAGTTGTACAGGGAGCCCCGTTCCTCAGTTATGGTGGAAATGGTTGCTCTGGAAGCCCTTAATTGTTTTGTAGATATTGATATGAACAATTTTGTGATTGAAGAAGTGATACCTCAGTTGAAAAACACAGACCCGATTGTGGATGAGTTGATGATGCAACAAGATAGCTTGTGGCAAATGTTTTTTGATGGTGGATGCTCCAAAGAAGGATCAGGAGCTGGTGTTGTTTTCATTTCCCCATCAGGTAATACTTTCAAGTATTCCTTTTTGTTGACTTTCAGTTGTACAAATAATACTGTTGAATATGAGGCCCTGATCTTGGGATTAGATGTAGCCATAAAGCATGGTATTAAATGTTTAAAAGTCCATGGTGATTCCCAATTGATTGTAGCCCAAGTAAGATCCCAATATGCCTCCAAGGATGAGAAACTCAAGTTGTATAAGCATGCTGTCTGGGATAGATTAGAATTTTTTGAAGCCTTTAATTTACTCTGGGTAGAGAGGTCAAATAACATCATGGAAGACTTTCTTGCTAATGTTGCTTTGAAAAACAATGATATCACCCTTTCTAGTGTTTCCATGTTGGAAACTAAAACTAGGCATGCAGTTCCTGACAATGTGTACAATTGGCAAGTTTTTGAGGATGATCTTGATATCCTTAGATTCCTTCAAGGCCTGGATCAATATGATGGTCAACAAATAGATTTCAATGAGGTACAGGAATGTATTGAAGGAAAAGAATGCATCATGGGAAATGAAATAGTTCAATTGCCTTCTAATCATATACCCAAAGGACTAGTAGAGTTGGAGGGAATGTTTAAAATAAATGATGGTTTTCTGTCCCAAAAGTCTAATACAAAATTGGAAGACTTAGAGGAGATAAACCTAGGATCAGAAAATTCCCCACAAATGGTATACATTGGAAAGAAACTGAGTAGGGAGATCAGAGGCAACTTGATTAGACTTTTGAAAAAGTACAAACATGTGTTTTCTTGGTCATATGATGACCTCAAAGCTTATAGGGCTGATTTATTCCAACATGAAGTTCCTCTAAAGGAGGAAACCACACCCTTTGGACAAAAGCAGAGACCCATTAATCCTTTACTGGCCACCAAAATCCAAGTTGAGTTGACAAAACTGAGGGATGTTGGTATTATTGAACCAATTAGGCACTCAACTTGGGTTTCAAACCTTGTACCAGTGAGGAAGAAGAATGGTGACATCCGGCTTTGTGTTGATTTTAGGAACCTAAATGTGGCATCACTCAAGGATAATTATGGATTGCCTAATATGGAGGCCATGCTACATAGGGTGACTGGATGTGAACTCCTGTCAATGATGGATGGTTTCTCAGGGTATAACCAAGTGCTAGTCAAAGAATCAGAGCAATTCAAGACAGCCTTTACAACTCTTTGGGGAACTTATGTATATGTTCACATGCCTTTTGGTCTAAAAAATGCTGGGGAAACTTTTTAGAGAGCCATGGATGTTGCTTTCAAAGAAATGATCAATGTCTTAATGGTAGTATATCAAGATGATCTCACTGCTTTTTCCAAAAGGGCTGATGATCATTGTTCTCATTTAAAAAAGATTTTTCTCAAGGCCTTAGAGTTTGGTGTGTCCTTGAATCCCAGGAAATGTCAATTTGTAGTGACAGAAGGAAAGCTACTGGGACACATAGTATCAAAAGAAGGAGTCAGGATTGATCCTGAAAGAGTGGAGGCCATATAAAGGGTCCCTCCACCAAAGAATATAAAGGGTGTGCAATCATTTTTGGGGCAGATAAATTTTGTGAGAAGATTTATTGCTAACTTTGCAGAGCTGGTCAAGCCAATAGTAAAGTTCCTTAAAAAGGGAATAAAATTTGAATGGAGCTTGGAAGCTCAGCAGGCTTTTGAAAAAATTAAACAAACAATTCAAGAAGCTCCTGTTTTGGTATCACCTGACTATTTAAAACCTTTTTCTCTATTTTCTTTTGCATCTTTTCATACTATTGCAGCTGTCCTTTTGCAGAAAGATCAAGAAGGATATGAACATCCTATAGCTTTTTTCAGCAAATCTTTGCAATCTGCTGAATTAAATTATGAAATAATGGAAAAGAAAGCTTATGCACTTGTGAAAGTAGTCAAGGCTTTCAGACCATATTTGGTTTGTGCAAAGGTTAATGCTTATGTACCCCATGCTGCAGTAAAGGATATCTTGATACAGAGTGAAGTCACAGGGAAGAGATGTAAATGGATAAATAGGATTGAAGAGTTTGACCTTGAGATTCATATTACCAAATTGGTAAGAGGATTGGGACTTGCCAAGTTAATGACTGAGGAAAACATGGACCTTGTCCAGATAAACAATGTTGTTGCTAATGTTGATACAGTTACTAGTATTGAGATGCAACCCTGGTACAAGGATCTTGTTTATTTTATTAAAAATGCTAAATGTCCACCTGAATTGAATGATAATCAGAGAAGAAGCTTGAGATTACAAGCTCAAAGATATGTCCTCATTCAAGGTGATTTGTAGTGGAAAGACAATGATGGCATTTTACTCTTTTGTTTGGATGAACACCAATCAGAGAAGGTGCTAAAAGAAATGCATTCTGGAATGTGTGGAGGGCATTATTCTACTCGGTCAACAGCTCATAAAATTTTGAGGGTAGGATATTATTGGCCTGTATTGTTTAAAGACACTCACTCTTATGTTAGAAAGTGTGAACCCTATCAAAGGTTCTCAAAGAAACTAAAATTTTTAGGTAAATTGTTATTAAATCCAGTTGTTGTAGAAGCCCCTTTTGCAATGTGGGGTATGGATTTTATTGGAGAGTTCTCTGAAAAGTCCAGTGGAAGACATAGTCACATTTTGGTGGCTACTGATTACTTTACCAAGTGGATAGAAGCTATTCCCACTAGAGGAGAAACAAGTGTTGTGGTAATTGATTTTCTGATGAACAACATAATCACAAGATTTGGTGTCCCAATTAAATTGGTTGTGGACAATGCAATGAGTTTTAGGTCTCAAGAAATTACTAATTTTTGTGATGAAATGGGAGTTATCTTGTCTTATTCAAGCCCATATCACCCACAGGCCAATGGACAAGCTGAGTCTAGCAATAAGAGCATTTTGCAAATCTTGAAGAAGACCTTGGAAAAGAATAAAAGAAGTTGGCATGAAAAGTTAAAGTTAGCACTATGGGCTGATAGAATTTCTGAGAAAAAAGCCACAGGGAAGTCCCCCTTTGAAATGGTATATGGTGCAAAGACAAGATTGCCAATTAATAATCTCCTTCCCATCTACAAGTTTATGCAAGAGGAAGATATTGAAATCAATAACCCACTGCAAGATAGGATGGTTCAGCTGATTGAGTTGGATGAGATAAGAAGGGAAGGGCAGAAAAATAACATCAAACTGTAGCAAAAAATGAAATATCTTTTTGATAAAAGGGCTACTGTGAGAAAATTTCAGCCTGGTGACATGGTTCTTCAATGGAATGCTAGATATGAAGACAAAGGGAAGCATAAAAAATTTGAGTCCTTATGGATGGGTCCCTTCATTGTTTGTCAGATTCATGGCAAAGATTCTTATTTTTTGTAAGGTATGGATGGTGAAGAGCAAGAATTGCCAGTGCATGGACAATTTTTGAAATTTTTCTTCAATTGAAAGTTCTTTTTCTATGCACAGTAGGCTTGTATTATATGTATAGGTGTGTTTGCTTCTTATTTTAGGTTCAGGTTTTGTGGTCTGCCTCCCAGAGATTCATGGTTTCTTGCTATGATATTACAATCAAGCATCCTCAGATAGAGCCACCGTTGGGTATCCTAAAAATTTTTTGAGGTTTGTGTCCAATTCCTAGTTTAAATCTCCATGCGAGTGTTTTACCTGGCCTAGGGTTTGTAAAGTGTCGTGAAAATGGTTTTTGACATGTTCAGAAAAACCCTTACCCTAGGTCTTGTCTTTCAAAATGTTTCCAATTCGTTTCTAAACTTCATGTGGCCCTCTTGTTTCTTTTTCTTGGTTACCTTTAAGTCACTTAAGTTGCTATTTTTGCATGTGCTTATTTTCCCCAAGTGTTCACCGAATCGGGAAGTGTCTTATCAAATTTCAAAACAATCTGGCAATTCAGTGAATGAGTCAAATTCATGTTCACTATTAACATCAGTCGCCAGTTCTCTAGATCTTCCAGCAGTTATCCCAAACATCCAGTGAATTGGTGAATGCATTAAAGCCACGCTTTTTGATTACTTTGTTCGCTAAGTCTCCAAGTGCTTCGGCGGTTTCATTTTCTTTTCTGAGAACTAGCGAATGAGGGTTATCTCCAGTTCTCATAGTCTTTGGCGGTCTTGTGAAACAATCTAGCGATTCAGCGAATACCTTGTTCGCTTATTCTCAGAATCTAGCGGTCAAGGGTCATGTCAACTAGAGAATTAGTGAATACCGTGGATTGTTTTCACGATCAACGGCCCTGTTTTAATCTCAAAATATCTGTGGGTCCTGCATATTTGATCTGGCGAATGAGCGACTAAATACTTATAGTGTTATCCTCTAAATTTGGAGGTTCTGATGGTTTGCCCAAAAGATTCCAGTGGAGATAAGTTTTCTCACATTCGCTTATTCTCAGAATAAGTTGGTAACATGCTAAACAATCTAGCGATTCAGCGAAGCCAGTGGTCACCAGTTCTCTTAATAAAAGGATAAAGGTTAAAACAATCTGTCAAATAAGCGAATCAATGGATGATAAGTTTTAAGGTCTCAGTCGCTTATTCTCGAAATGAAATTTTCAATGATATGGAGTATTCCGAGAACTAGCGAATGCTCTTTGTTCGCTGATTCTTGGAATTAAATGGTTAAGGGTTTTGTTATTCAGAGAACTAGAGATAGCCATCGATTGATGAAGATCAACGGTCAATCTGGAATCCTAGTATAAAGTGATGATTAAGGAAAGATTCAGTTAATCAGAGATTAAAGGGGTTCGCCAGTTCTCCAGACAATCAAGCGGTTAAGTATATCTTTAAGCGAATGCACGAACCCTTTGTTCACTAGATCTCCAGGAAAATTGACCGTCAGTCATAATATTAAGAGAATGGGAGGTGGCTTTGTTCGCTAGTTCGCTAAATGGTAATTGCAGTTAACTGTTTAAGTGGGAGCCCTTTGTTCGCTAATTCGTGAAATGCATGAATGGTTAAGGATGGGATTCTGAGAACCTGCGAAGCTAGTAGTCGCTAGTTCTCCAAATTTGAACCAGGATTAAATAGGGATTCAGAGAACCAGCGAAGCCAGTGGTCACCAGTTCTCTGGTTGCTAGCTAGGGTTAGCATTATATTCAGCGACTAAGAGAAGCCAATAGTCACTGGTTCGCTAAATGGGCTCAGATGGAAAAGGTCATCAAGGGAAAAGAAAAAGAACCGTTGCCACATAGATAAAGTACTTTGTTGATTTGGACATGAAACCAGTAAGCCATCAAATCAGCTTCAAGAAGAAAGATTGCATGACGCAAATAGTTTTAAAGTACAGGATCATGATCATTGCCTCTTCACCTTGTTTTCAAGTAGTTTAATCTATCTGTCAACATCCGGACATGGCGAGCTCGAAATTTGAAATCTGAGGGTACATAAAATTGAATATGGGATTAATTAAGGAGATTTACATTAACTATGGTAGTTGCACACCTTGGATTCATATTGATAAATAAGTTGAAGCTCATTGTTTATTTGTTCAGTCTAAGAGTTTCTATTTGTCAAGAGAATTTCTGAGCATAAGGCATTTGAGATACAAAGAATTGAAGGTGTTTCTGTAGCAAGAATGAGTCAACCTGAGAAGAGTGCAGCGTCTTCTAGTAGTGAGGCCAAGTCCAAAACTGGTGAGGACAGGAATAAGCCAAATTTTTTAGATGAATTCCTGAAACTGTTGTCGGGCTCCAGTCAGAACAAGAGGGCTGTTGATGACGTGTTTGAAGATCTTTTGGAATAGTATAGAGACCCAATCACTCTGGAATTCTCAGGTTACACTATTTTCAACTTCTTTTACAGCAATAAAAATAAGCATGTTCCTGTCTATAATGGTTGGGTGTTAAGATTGGGAAAAATGGTTGTCCCTGATGTTTTCCTAGATGTTGATTTAATTGTTGCCCTAGCCAAAAGTTATGACCCTATCTCAAGGACAATTAGAAAAGAAGACCAATCACCCTTAGTTACTCTTGATAGGGGATCTTTTATGAAAGCTTTTGGTCTATACACGTCCTTTTCAACTGAGATTGATTTGAATAAAGAAAAGGAAAGATACAGAAGCAATATAGGGTCAGTAAAAGACCAGTTGGTTAAACATATCCCAAAATAGGATAAATACATAGCCCCCCTTCCTGCTAACATGAATTCCCCATACTAGTTCAAATCCCTCCATCATTATATGAGATATACTTGCTATGCGTTATGTAGAGTTTTGGGAATTGATGGGAATGCAGAATTTTTACCAGTTGACTTGCTGATGATTATCTTGGATATTCAAAATCCCTTGGTAAACACTGACTATGATTACATTCAGTATGTGATTGATAGGATGCATCAAGGGCTGATGTCTGTCAAAGAAAGTAAAAGTCCTATTGAGTTCATGCATTATTCTTTATTAATGCATTTGATTCTATTTTTCAACATCAATAGTTTTGATGTAAACATGTTAAAACCAATGTTCACTTTCAAGGATCAGCACAATCCAGTGTAGTTGTGGGTAAGGATATGGAATTCTACTTCCAATGAAGCAGATTTTTGTGTTTTTCAGAATTTCATTGTCTTTCTGATTATCAGGATGCTAGGCATAAATGTCACCAGGCTATCTCCTAGAGTCCTTAGGCTTTTAAGACCACTGCAGTATGTGGATAAGTGGGATGGAAATCATAATTGGGGTGACTTCTACTTAAGAGATAATTCCACAATTATCAGAGTTTATGGTTGTCCCCAACCCCCACATTTATTACCAAAGTATGTGCCTCCAAGAGTGGCTTGTTTGGAATTTGTTTGGCAATTGATGTGTACAGATAAAGAGCTTCTGGCCCCTCACAGAAAGGGTACATTCACACCTAGGCAATTCAAGGTAGGTGACTTCCTGATAGGAAAGAGGGCTTTTCCTCAGATTAGTGCATGGCTACAACAATTCAAAATGGTTACTGGTGCTTGTAGGCACATAGATCCTGAGGGTTTCATCAAGATTGCCAGGTTGACTTACATCCCAAACATTGGTGTGATCAAGGAGCATGAGGGTTTAGATGAAGAAGATGTGATTAGAAACATTTTGGATGAAGATGAGGTTAAGAGGAGATGGTAAAGATTCTTTGATTTAGTAGATTTGTCCAACCAATTGAAAGCATCTCAGATTCCTTTTGAGGGTTTTTTCCCCGATCTTCCTTATTTGAAGAAGATTGATGGGATGATTGAAAAATATTATACCTTGGCAAATCAATTGGAAGGCTTGATTGATCAGAATAAGCCAGAGAAGAAGAAAAGGAACGATTATTCATCTTCTGATGAGGAAGAATTCACTGATGAGTCACAAGAAGAAGATAGTCCTCCATAGGTTGAGGGACCACCAGTTGTTGATCTCACTCAAGATCAACCAGAAATAAAGGATATCTCAGAGCCACCATTGAAGAAATAGAAGCTTGAGGAAGGTGAACCTTCAAGGCATGAGAAACAAAGAAGGGAAATTGACAGAGCATCTGCTCTTGTACCAGGTGATAGGCCATATCATCATCAATTGAGGAAAGCAATAAGAGCAGGCAAGAAAATAGCCATTAAGCAAGAACAGAGAAAAGTCCTTGTGGTTGGAGAAGGATATCAGAGAGGTCTATCAGGAGGAATTCTTGAGGGATGATCAATTCATTAAGACCGATGAGTTCAAGAGTTTTCTCATTTGGAAAAAGCAGCAAGAAGTAAAGAAAGCTCTGCCTGAAGGTATGGAGCCAAGTGAAGAAACTTTGAGAGCTCTTGCTTCATATGATCCTAGCCTTGATCCTATAACAGTTGATGAAGCAAGAGAATTGGTTAAATCAAGTGGAATGTTGTTAACCCCAGGATGGGATCTGACTTTTGCATTCCTCATTGATCAATTGAGAAAGCAACCAGAGGGTAGCCTATCATATGAGGTTCACATTGGTGACATGATAAGAGGAAGTGGCTATGACCCTAAGTCCCAAGCTATTGCAATGTGGTCTATGGCCCCCAAAACTCAAAAGCCATCTCTATTAAGTATAGAGGATAAGATGGAGGGGAATAAAATTATATGGACTATACAAAATACAATAGACCTTGAAGTCTCCAAGGTAGTAACTCATTGGGCTAATCTGAATGAAGCCAAGATAGCTCAGCTATCAGAAAGATATGCCAAATTGTTTGAAAGTTCAAGCATGGTAGCCAAGGATAGAGATTTGAAAATGATGAAGATCAAAAAATTGGAAGATGAGCTGGCAGAAATAAAGGTCAAACTTGAGGAAGCCTCAAAAATAATTCCTCCTCCTCCTCTGCAAGTTGAGGTACCTATTCAGATAAATTTGGAGGCACCTGAGGGACCTGCTGAAGACTTGGAAAAGGTGAAATTGGATGCATCCCTGGACACTATAGCCAAAA
This sequence comes from Chamaecyparis obtusa, assembly GCA_027943335.1. Classification (NCBI taxonomy): domain Eukaryota; kingdom Viridiplantae; phylum Streptophyta; class Pinopsida; order Cupressales; family Cupressaceae; genus Chamaecyparis; species Chamaecyparis obtusa. The sequence goes on from BSBK01011400.1 coordinate 195,818, forward strand.
GCGTGCAATACAGGCAAGACAAAATAAGAGACAAGATGGATACAGTTCATAAATCAGTCAGCTTATTACATCAGACCAATCAAAAGGTGAATGACTATTTAGCCACCTTGGAGCCACTCTATAGTATTTGGTCTGGGAGGAATTTGTTGTTTGATAAACTTGATAGTTTACAAGAACACAGGCCTGATATCCCAAAAGTAGTGACTGATGTATTTCAAAGGATTGGCCTAATAAGTGCTGCTTCAAAGTTTTTCAAAGGAAAGTCAAACCAAATAAAGGCTAGGTTAGCCATGTTTGATAAAGACTACAGCAAGTATTTGCCCCCGGTATATGATGACAATGGAAATGTGGTCAAGCTGGAAGATTGGAAGTTGTCAATGGGTCAGTTGGTAATGAAGCAAGACACCTTCCTAAAAGATAATAAGGCTCTGGATGTGGAAAGAACTAACAATATAATTGATAATTTATTCAAAGTTGAAAGTGACTCTATTAAGTTTATAGCAGAAGTTGAAAATGTGACTGATTCTACATGGGAACGGCAAGTCAACTTATTATAGGAGCTGCAGAGTTATGACTGGCCATCTGATGATGATGTGGTAGCTTGGGAAAAGCTAATAACAAAGAAGAAGAAAAAACTGGTTATCCAGCTGACAGAGGAGGAAGAAGAATAGATTGCACTTGGCACCTGATCCAGAATTTGAGGGAGAGCGTGTTCAAATAGAGAATGATGTAAATTAGCTTGTAATGGCGGTCATCATTCATATGACAAACTTGGTAACTACTCTGAAAATATCTACAAACAAAGGTGCCAGCTGCGGAAGTTGTTCAGAATTGAAAAAATATGCCTTGCTGTCTTTATTAAATATCTTTCTGTTTGTATTTTCTTTTGTTTTCTAGTGCAAATTTCTATCAGCCATCTGAAGCTTGTTGCATCCTTTTGAGGATTTCAGGATGGTTGATTAGTATAAATAGTCAGTTTCTTTTGAAGATAGAGGTTGGAAAATATTTTTGTAAAGGAGAGGTCCGGAATATAGAACCTTATTTTCTTGAAATCAAGGAAGACTGTACGAATGCATTTGATCAATTAATACAAATACACTGGAGTTTTGTTACTATCATTTGATTTTCTTTACATGTGGAGTGTTTTAGTTTCTTTATGTATTTAGATTGTAAGAAGTTTAAGTACATCTTTCACAAGGTGAATGTAGGGGTTGAGCTTAAGTTTCTTTCAAGGAAAGAGTAAAATCTTAGGGGAGGTCTCTGGGAATTAAATATCTATATGTGGATTTGATGACAGGTGTAGGAATGGAAACAATGATATGTTAGGCATGTCATTTGAGTTTCATTGTATTCATTTTAATAGATATATGTGAAGGTAGAGTTCGACTCTGATGCCCAACGGATAAGGGACTGGTTTTAGATCCATTTACATTGGTTTACCATCCAAGATATAATTGATTGAAATTTTACTTTATATGCATAATTTCCAGACTTGAGTCATATTATGACAAGTTCATAAATATGTATTTCAATGCTTTGAAGAAGCAATAAATGAGGTTAACCCTTCCCAGAGTTTAACTCTAAAAGGAAGAAGGATGAATATCCTTAAGCCATTGTGTCGTGTTGCTATTTTTATAATCTATATCATGATGTTGTGTATCAGGATAATTTGGGTTATACTCAGAGTTTTAGCAACTTATTGAGTTGGATTTTGAAGGCAGTAACAAAGCAGTGAAGGAGCAAGTTCTCAATTCAGAGCTCAGTTGAACATTGAATTGATAGAGGTACACCCGCCTGAGTATATATTACTCAAAGAGAAGAAGGTCTTAACCTTAATACCTTAGTAGTTTGTAACTTGCTAGGTTATAGCCATTGGGATTATTTGAGTAATTGATTAATCTGTAGGTTCAAACACTAACACTATCTTTCCACACTAATGGCATGTAGGTTTTTTGTTCTTCTTTAACTTTACATTCATGTGTTCTCTATTCTTTGATGATTCTCCTTCTTCGTTGGATGATAGGTGCTCATCATGTCCAAGTCCAGAAGTGTCACTCGACCTTCTTGGTGACCTCAATAGTTCTTCAAAGTATTTCAAAACTTCATTTGGCTTGTTCATCCTTTCATTGACTTATTTTTGAGATCTCAATTCATTCTTTAGTTGACTATTCACTAATCTCAGATTTGTGATTTCCATATCTTTCCTGCTCAGCTCTTGATTAGCAAGTAGAAGTTGATTTACCATGTCCATTTGATTGTTTGTTAGCCTTTTCATATCACATGTCCTTTCATCAAGTCTTATAGACATTTTTATTTTGTCTTCTTCATCCATTGTGTTATCACTATGTTAAATTCTCTAGCTTCATGCTAAAATTTTTGAAAAATCCAGTTCATAAACTTGATGGTATGGTTTTGAGGTTAAAACCCTAGGTTTAGTAGAAGCCCTAGCTGGTCTTAGGCCTTGTTCTAATTTTGCATTACCTTTTTGGTTCACTAACCCTCCAAATAAAACATGTGCTATTTTTGCCCCCTTTTTATTCACCACTTTACATGTTGTATGGTTAGGTTTTAAAATCGGGACCGCTTTTAATATTTCCTGCAAAGCCTAGGTTTCCTATGGTATTTTCCTAAGTATCAAACCTTTAAAATGAGTGGCTATTGTTAAATCTCACAGATCCCTATTGTCAGAATCTTTTACATGTGATCTAGTGATGAGTGGACATCTATCTCAGCGGGCCCATCTTCACTATTTTGTTGGCAATTAAATCGAGAAATGCATCAATGACTATCATTATACTGTTTGGTTGAGATGATACCTTTTTAAGCATCATGGTATAGTGACAAGCATCTGATCAAGGTTTACTGATGGTAGCAGGATGTCTAACATGACAGTCTTAGTTGAAGATAGATTTGAAGTTTAGCTCATCACATCATCAACAGACTGATGGATAGACAGAGGTGGTGAATAGGAGTTTGGGAAATTTGCTTAGATGTTTGGTTGGAGATAAGCCAACAAGATGGGATTTTACTTTACCACAGGTAGAATTTGCATATAATAATTATGTCAATAGGAGCACTAGTAAATCACCATTCTGGATTGTATATGGGAGTAGTCCAAGAAATGCATCTGAGTTGAGAAAGATAGATAAAGGAGAAATAAGTAGTGCTGAAGCTGAGGATTTTGTAGAACACTTGAAGAACATCCATGAGGAGGTAAGGAAGCATATTACCAAGATGAATGCACAGTATAAGGCTAAGGAAAATGAAAAAAGGAGGCATAAGAAATTTTAGGTTGGAGATGAAGTCATGGTTCATTTGCGGAAGGAGCAATTTCTAGTTGGTACATACAAGCTGAAAATGAAGAGGTTTGGACCATGTAAGATACTGAAGAAGCATGATTTAGGAAATGCATGAGGTAGAATTGCCTATTGAGCTGAATATTTCACTAGTGTTTAACATTTTAGATTTGACAGAGTATCATGAAGGAGGTGTTGAAGATGAGATCATGGCAACACAATGGAGTATTCCAGAAACTAGTTCAGATCCTAAGGAGATTTAGGATATACTAGATAGTCATGTTGGCAGAAGCACAAGGAACAGGACATATGAAGAATATATGGTCAAGTAGAAAGCATGGCCTATTGAAGATTCATCATGGCTAACAAAGTACGAGGTTAACCATTTTGGTTTCCCTCTTCACACCTAGGTCATGATAGGGTCACTTCTCAAATTACCCTTGGTGTTTGATGCAGGAGCATCCTGGGTGTAAGAGCAATCTTGCATCACCCAAAAATATTTCTGGTTTCTTTTCAATAAGGGCTATCTTATGTAGAGCTGCTATTTATGGAAACTTTCTATTTTTAGTAAGTTGGTCATACGATCTCAAAATGTTCTGATTTCATAGTTGGAGGTTCATCTTAGTCATATCAGCCTGCCTGTAAAGTTTCATTGCTAGATCAAGTCTGGTTTTGAAGATATTAAAACTTTTCAGTTTTGAAAATAGGGTACAAAAACTTTGAACTCAATTTTGAAGGCTTTAGAGGCCCTAGATGAGGTTGAATTTTTGGTTGAATAAAGCTTGCTTGATTCAAGTGTTGTAGAGCTCCTCGCGCCCTTTCTGAAATGGGGTTATAATAGTCAATCAGGTCAACAGGTGATGACTTATGGTCTCCGAAAGTTGGGTCACCTGAAATGGCAGAAAATAATTTTCCTTCAAAATTTTTGTTTGGGTTTCAAAAGTTATTTTGAGCCGACTTTGATGTAATAAAATGAAAAATAAAATAATTCTAAGTTTGGTCAGCCCTTAGGGCTAAATTTTTGGAACCTTCTCGGGCAGTGGAAATTGCCTATATAAAGAAGGCCCGTAGTGTTGTCTAGGGTAGTTCTAGGTAGAGATCTGGGTATTGATTTGAGGCTTTGTCCTATAGAATATTGTAAGGGAATGCCAATGTGGCTTTTCATATTGTAATTCTGAAAGTTTGTAATTCCACATTTGTGGAGATAATAAGAAGCCAATTTTATGTTCTTGCATATTGTTGTTGTTTCTCTATTTTTTTTATGTATTTGTGGTATTAAGGGGAGCATCCTTCATGAAGTGGTATCAGAGCAAGAGTTCTTGAGTGTGTAAATAGGTCACCGACTGTGAGGAAGTTTTCACCAAGACCGTGGTTAGGGTTTTAGTGCACATCACAAAAATGCCTCCACGAAGGGAACATGGCTGAAGAGCTGGTGTTGTAACACTGGAGGTTAGAGCACTCCAGAGACAAGTGTGAGCATTGCAAGAGGAGATTCATAGAGGAATGAATCGTAATATCAGAGATGAAAGTGAAGATGAAGCCAAAGAAGAAGATCAAGAAGGAGAAGTCGAAGTTGTGAACTAGGAGGAAGGAAGACTTTTTTGGGCCATTTCCAAGATTGGAAAAAGACCTAAGATTGAGGTTCTTGCATTTTCAGGAAATTTTAACCTAGAGGAGTTGATCGACTAGATCAATGAATGTCAAGAATATTTTGAGTATGAAGATATTGGGGATCATGATAGGATCAAATTTGTGAAGGCCAGACTGAAAGGTCATATGAAGATCTGGTGGCAAGATATTTAATTGGAGCGAAGTAGAAGAGGGAAAGATAAAATCACAAGATGGGATTGAATGGTGGATAAATTAAAGTGGTAGTTCATTCCTATTGATTATGAGCTTGACCTACTAAAGAAGATGCAAAGTTTGAAGCAAGCAGGAAGATTTATCCAAGAGTATATAGAGGATTTCTATTGAATCCTCATTAGAATAGGCCATGCAAAAGCTAACAAGGAGAAAGTTTCCCATTACCTTAATGGGTTAAGGCTGAGCATTCAGGAGGAGCTGAATCTAGTTTGAATGGATAGTATTGAAGAGGCATACCAGTTTGGCCTAAAAGTAGAGGAAAACTTGAACAAGAAGTTCAAGAGAAAACAAAATGGAAAAGGTCACGGTGGATGATATGGTGGATGATCATATGGAGGCCAAAATGAAGATCCAAAAAAGAAGGATGAGGCTAGTAGTAGTCAAAATCAGAGGGGAAATAAATCCAATCATTTCCAAGATTAGAACAATAGAGATTAGAGAGGAAGGGGAAGAGGACAAGGTTCAAAAAGAGGAGGCTTCTGTGGAATATGTTTTCACTATGGAGAAGAAGGTAATAGGGCATTTGAATGTCCTCAATGCAAAGGAAGGATGGATAGGAGGAATGAAGGCTGGGCCAGAGTGGCACATGTAGATGAAGATGCCAGATCCTCAAATTCTAAAGATGCTAAAAGAGGAGAAATGTTGATTAATAGAAGAGTCATGCTGAGTGGTGAGAATGAACCTAAACAAAGGAGGAGCCTATTTCAAACTAGATGCAAGTGTGAGGGTAAATGTTGTGATGTGATTATTGATAATGGAAGCACTAACAATTTGGTGTTAGAAGAGATGGTGACAAAGTTGAAGCTCAAGAGACAAAAACACCCACATCCATAATGGATTGCCTGGGTGCGGGATGACCACAAGGTCATTGTAACGCCCCGCCAGGAAACCCAAGAGGACAAGACATAAACCTCTATAAAATGTAAGTAGTAAATTTCTTTTTTTTTAAATTTTAACTAGAATAATATTCATCATTACACTTCATATTTCTAAAAGAAGAAATAATTTTCTACTACTTGAATGTAATATTTATACAACTTAAGTCCTCACGGGTTCCCCAACGTCACTACTAAAGAAACATCATATAAACCATTTACATGCATAAGATATTCATGGAATCATGAGCTTAAAAGATCTACGTTCATTTTAATGCATCAAGTTAAATTTCCCTAACTTATTTCTTTTATTAAACATAAGTTAATCATCCAACATCATTATTCCTTTTACCAACTTATTCCATAAATTCATATTGATTTCATCTACATCTACTATCCTTTATATCACTTTTTCTCTAATAATTTAGGTAAGAGATTAATATTCATTAAGGTAGGCATTATCCTAGGTACTTCATTAACATGAACCAAGTATTAACATTAAAATCAAATTACTATTCTATTGCATTGTTAATAATTCCAATCACTAATCTATCATTTCTCAATAATTTCCTTGAATTCTTTCATCAAGAGAGAATACATTATTGTTGTGATACATCATTATATATAATTATATTTAAGATTATTTCCTTTACACATGGAAAACATAAGAGGATAGGATAAATAACATAAACACTTTCTTTTAATGCTAGTAACATGTCCAATATTCCACATTCTTTTCCCTTTCTTTTACCTAGAACTACCCATTCCCTCATGCATTGCTTTGAATTGAGATTACATCCATACTACAAGACTCCTTTTAGGAGATTAAAAAATTACATGAATAAAAATACATAAGTACATCTCAACATATTAAAATATCCAATAAGAAATCTTCAACTTTAGATCTGGAAAGGAATATGTGCTAGAATCATCTAAAGAATCACGATCAATACCTCGATGTAAATATTAACCACCCAACCACATGGAACCAATAGGCCCACTCCCCTGAGCTAGGAGATAGAACCAAAGGCCCATACAAGAGGTAACAACTAGAAAATTCCTAAGGTGGTGATAAAAGTTCCCCAAAGTCACAACAAAAAAAGAAAAGACAAGAAGACCACAAGGACTACCAGAGGCATGATCAAATTTGGTAGAGACTCTAAGCTACAAGCTAGGTGAGTGTCATCGCATAGCCCTCACCCCTTGGGTTGTCCTGGTACTAGCCACTCTTGGCCCCGGCCCCCAAGTAGGCACATGCGGAACTGAATGCCTCTCGTACAGACAAGGTCATTCAGTCGTACCTACACATAGGTACCTTCTCCCACTCCCATCCTTAGTCTTTACTAGCACTAAAGGCATGGGTGAGGCACAATTAATCTTGATTAGTGTGTAATTTCCTATTCCAATAATCTCCCATTCCCAATTCATTTATTTAGGTTATCACTTGATTAAATAACTCATAGTAGGTTATCCTGGTACTAGCCACTTAGGGCCCCGGCCCCTCACTATGAGCCACTCACCTAGTGTACTTAGGTTCCCTAACATACATATAAAAATCATAAGAACATAATAGATTCATCATCAAGAATTCATATCAATTCCATAACAACATTTGATTGAGTTTAGGAAAACATATGTTGTCCCTAGTCCACTTGACAACCCTAAACCCAATATGGCATTTAGAATGTTCCAAACATATAAAAAGACATCCAAGTGATATTATAAACATATTCAGAGTATACATAGATCTAATTAACCAAAAAAAAATTCTAATAGCCTCTGGTAACCATACGAAACTTTAAAACTTAATGATGTTCTTAAACTGAATTATTTCAAGCAAGGATTAAATGCAAAGAATAGTCATCATAGAACAGTCATCCATATCTTGCACAAAAGAAATAATAAAGGAAATCTCTTCAGTGGAGATTTATATAACATAATTATGGACTCTCAATTTTATTTTTAGGAAGATCCAATGGTGGGAAAGAAAGTTATGACTTCTGGTTTAAAACAGAAAACTCTGGTTAGGGTTCAGACCTGCCTTCACTAAAACGGTTGTAATTTTCACAAAACATAATAAAAATTCTCCAAACCAATTGGAAATGAAAGATAAGACTTAGGAAAATATTTTATATCAAATTTAGACTTTTATATACTCATATCAGCCTGTAGCATATGAATACATTTGACAGAAAATTTGGAATCGAGAATGGACAGGCATAGTCTACCAAAATGTCAAAAATAAGGTATTAATTCGACCCTAAAAATAAAATCAGAGAGATACCCATTTGAGATCTATGAATTTTACTTCCAGAAAATCAATTTAGTAAAACCTTAGATTCAATTTATATTGTTATAATAATAGATATCCAAAAATGGGTTGCTAAAAACCCTAGGAAAACACATGCCAATTCTTACAAACAAAAACTCAAAACTTTAAAATAACCATATAAATGAAAATTAAAGATATAATAAATAATGATAATATATAAATAGATCTATAATCTATCAGATACATCAAGTAACTAAAATATTCAATCCATACCTCATGTCCTACGAAGGTTGAATCGAAGAAGGAAGGAAACAAAAAAGAAGACAAATCCAAACTTGAGATGCATCCTTCAAACCCTATCCACTTTTAGAAATCTCCATGAAAGAAAGAAATAATTTCACAGAAAAGAATCCCTCTCTCAACTACTGAAATTCTCACAAAAATGTCTCTCTCCCAAAAGCAAAGATAACCAAAAATTCTTAAAGACATATGCTTACAAAATCTCCCTCACATCTCCAAGTTTTCTCTCCAAAATCACCATGAAAATTAAGGCCATCCTCTCCTCAATGCTTCAGCCCCAAAATCCCCTCTCTTCAAATGAGAAAGTAGTGCATATAAATAGATTTCCAAAGGTTGAGAGGAAAAGTAACCAACTCCCAACTAACTCTTAACTAAAGGGTATTATAAAATAACTTAATATCATACAACTATATTACTCAAATATACAATAAAAGATTATTTGTATTCATTCATACACTAATGTAATATTATCCTAACATATATGCATATGCCATCATTAATTACATCAATATCTATATATATAACCTATCCTCATTATTAATAATTAACAATTGAGAATAATATACCTCGCATTATTTAATATTTAATTATTAATAATATTATACTTTACATTAATCCCAAAATATACACCATCAACAATATCTACAATAATTAACATATAATCACATATAAATTATATATATATAAATACATATATGTGTGCACCCATATATATATTTCTATATATATATATATATATATATATATATTTATATTTATATAGATACGTGCCAAATACCAAACACTATAATCTATAAGATTATGAAGTAATAGATCACAATATTATTACCTATTTATAATTACTATAGGATATAACACTAAGGTAGAATAAAATCACATGCCTCAAAATAAATCTAATCATCCAAAGAGGCCATACAAATCATCTATGAAACATATCGAGAAAACCATAAGATCAAACAAGGTCAACCAAAGTCAACAAGGAAAGTCAAGCCAAACTCCTGAAACACAACATAGAAAGATTAACTAAGAATCATACCAAGAAGGAGAAATGAATAAAATGAGTAAACAAATCATACAACCAAATGAATTCAAGTGGCCACAAGGCACTAACTACAACCATGCCCAACCGGGTGCGTTGGATCTGGGTTTTTGACCCAACGGTTGACTGACAAAGAAGGAACCCTAATATTCCAAAATTGGAATAATGACAAAGGAAGACTCATGTAGGGGCCTTAGTAATAACAACAACCATCAAGGATTTGAGGGCATGCTCAGACCTGTGAAGCTAGGTGAAGTCAATGCCCGGTACCTGCAAGCCTGCATCACAAAGAAGAAATACATATGCACGAATATACATATAAAAGAAAACATTGCAGACAGATGACCAGGATCGATACATCGTGTGGACCTCAGCTATGTGAGTAACTATGACTTCATCCTGAATCATGAAAACACATCATGTATATATATACTCAAAGCATGTAGCATCATCATAACGAAGGTTAGAATCTCAAGCATTGTGTTAGTCTCTTATCAATACTAATAATAAATCAACATAATCAAATCATCAAGTGAGATACAAGATTCATCCAAAGTAACCTTAATAGAAGAAAATATAAATAACCACTTATATATATATATCTATCAAGTACATGTCATATAACATCCTAACTATATTCATAAAGGTCTTGAAGGTACTCAATACATACACGGAGATAAATACATACAAAAATGATACCTTTAGATAGTATGTCTGATATTAGAATCATTGAGTACTAGCTTATGAAATTATTATAAACAAACTATAGGAATAGATCAAACAAGTATCATGTACAACTTAAGCTGTAAGAAAACATCGAAAGATCTTAATTCTTTTAGAAACACAAAAGTTATATTAGGGTTAAAGGGGTATTACAGTCATGGTCAGTGAATAGTGCCTAGTAAAGTTCAAGATTGGCAGGTACCATGATGAGGTACTATCTGATATCATACCTATGGATGCATGTCACGTGTTGTTAGGTAGATAGTTTGAAAGATGTGTTGTACATGATGGTCGTGCGAATACCTATTCCCTGACAAAGGATGGAGTATGACATAAGCTAAAGCCATTGAAGGAGACCAAAGAAAAGGTATGTGGTAATGCAAGAATAACTTTTGTTGATGGAAGGAAATTCTTAGATGGTATGAGGCATGAGCATGTGTATTTTTCTTTAATTCCAACAGCTAGTAAAGAGGAAGTAGAGGATGTACCTGTAGAAGTTGCAGATTTATTGAATGAGTTTCAGGATATCGTATCCAATAATGTACTTGATGGATTACCATTGGTAAGGAAGATCAGTCATCATATGGATTTGATTCCAGGAGCCAGTTCACCAAACAAGGCAGCACATAGAATGACACTAGCAGAAAATGAAGAGTTGAATAGACAAGTACATGAGTTATTGTAGAAGGGGTTGATTTGGGAGAACCCGAGTCCATGTGTTGTACTAGTAGTATTAGCACCAAAGAAGAATGGAAAATGGAGGATGTGTACAGACTCTAGGGAAATAAACAAGATCACAATCAAGTACAGGTTTCCATTGCCATGAATGGATGATATTATAGATTGTTTGAGTGGAGCTATTTATTTCTCAAAGATAGATCTGAAGAGTGGATATCACTAGATTTGGATCAGAGAAGGAGATGAATGGAAGACTACCTTCAAGACAAAGGAAGGAATGTATGATTGGTTAGTCATGCCTTTTAGGATAACCAATGCATTGAGCACTTTCATGCGGCTCATGAATGAGGTTCTGAAAGAATTTTTGGGTAAGTTTGTCATTGTTTACCTAGATAATATTTTGATCTTTAGCAAGACATTGGAGGAACATATGATGCATATTCGTATGGTGTTTGAGAAGCTGAGAGATGAGAAATTATTGATTAATTTGAAGAAATACAATTTTTTGAAGAAGGAATTAGTGTATTTTGGATTTGTAGTTTCAACAAAAGGTCTGAAAATAGATCCAGAGAAAGTACAGGCTATCCTTGAATGGCCTACTCCAAGGAGTGCTACTGAGGTAAGGTCTTTTCATGGTTTGGCTAGCTTTTACAAAAAATTTATCAAAAATTTTAGCAATATTTGTGGACCCTTGACTAAAACAATGAGAGGGGATAGAAAAGAGTTCAAGTGGACTAATGGGGTAGATAAGAGTTTTAAACTGTTGAAATAGAAAGTTACAGAATAGCCTATTGTAGCACTTCCAAATTTTAATAAGGTGTTTCAAGTAGACTGTGATGCTAGTGGTACTACAATAGGAGCTGTTATGAGCCAAGAAGGTAAACCTATTGCTTATTTAAGTGAGAAGTTGAATGATGCCAAGAGAAAATATTATGTTTATGATCAAGAATTTTATGCTATAGTTCAAGCATTGAAGAAGTGGAGACACTATCTACTTCCTAAGGAGTTTTTTTTATATACTGATCATCAAGCTTTGCAATAGTTGAATAGTCAAGGAAAGTTGAATCAAAGACATTTGAAATGGGTTGAGTTTTTGCAAAGTTATACATTTGTTTAGAAACACGGGAGTGGAAAGTCTAATAGGGTTGCAGATGCTCTTAGGAGAAGGCAACTATTGCTAATAGAGATGCAGATTGAGGTGGTTGGGTTCAAGGAACTCAAGAATTTGTATCTAGAGGATCCTAATTTTGGTGAAGCTTGGAAAGCTTGTAAAGAACCTATTACTCTAGACAGGACGAAGTGGCTAGATTTCATCATTTATGATGATATGCTATTTAGAGGGAGTCATTTGTGCATTTTAAGAAGTTCTATGAGGGAGAATCTCATCAAGGAGAAGCATAGCGGAGGATTGGCTAGACATTTTGGTCATGATAAAACCCTTGCTTTGGTTAGTGAGAATTATTATTGGCCATAGTTGCAGCAAGATGTCAAGAAGTTTATACAGAGTTGTAGAGTATGTCAGATAGAAAAAGGAGTGAAGCAGAATATAGGGTTGTATCAGCCATTACCTATACCAGAGAAGCCTTGGGAGGATATTAGTATGGACTTTGTTCTTGATTTACTAAGGACACAGTGGGGACATGATTCAATTTTTGTGGTAGTTGACAAATTTTTAAAGATGGCACATTTTATTCCCTGCAAGAAGACTAATGATGTTGTTAATGTATCGAAATTATTTTTTAGAGATGTGGTGAGACTACATGGTTTGCCAAATAGTATAGTTTCAGATAGGGACACTAAGTTCATTGGATATTTATGGTGTACATTGTGGAAGAAGTTGAAGATAGATTTGAAGTTTAGCTCATCACATCATCCACAGACTGATGGATAGACAGAGGTGGTGAATAGGAGTTTGGGAAATTTGTTGAGATGTTTGGTTGGAGATAAGCCAACAGGATGGGATTTGATTTTACCACAGGTAGAATTTGCATATAATAATTCTATCAATAGGAGCACTGGTAAGTCACCATTCTAGATTGCATATGGGAGTAGTCCAAGAAATGCATCTAAGTTGAGAAAGATAGATAAAGGAGAAATAAGTAGTATTGAAGCTGAGGATTTTACAAAACACTTGAAGAACATCCATGAGGAGGTAAGGAAGCATATTACCAAGATGAATGCACAGTATAAGGCTAAGGAAAATGAGAAAAGGAGGCATAAGGAATTTCAAGTTGGAGATGAAGTCATGGTTCATTTACTGAAGGAGTGATTTCTAGTTGGTACATACAACAAGATAAAAATGAAGAAATTTGGGCCATGTAAGATACTGAAGAAGCATGATTCAAGAAATGCATATGAGGTAGAATTTCCTACTGAGCTAAATATTTCATCAATGTTTAACATTTCAAATTTGACAGAGTATCATGAAGGAGGTGTTGAAGATGAGATCACGGCCGCACAATGGAGTATTCCAACAACCAGTTCAGATACTAAGGAGATTGAGGATATACTGGATAGTCATGTTGGTAGAAGCACAAGGAACAGGACATATGAAGAATATCTGGTCAAGTGGAAAGGATGACCTATTGAAGATTCATCATGGCTAACAAAGAAAGAGGTTAAGCATCTTGGTTTCCCTCTTCACACCTAAGTCATGACGGGGTCACTTTTCAAATTACCCCAGGTGTCTGATGTAGGAGCATCCTGGGTGTAAGAGCAATCTTGCATCACCCAAAAATATTTCTATTTTTGTATTCAATAAGGGCTATCTTGTGCAAAGCTTCTATTTATGGAAAGTTGCTATTTTTAGTAAGTTGGTCATAAATCTTGGAATGTTCTGATTTCATAGTTTTAGGTTCATCTTAGTCATATCAGCCTACCTGTAAAGTTTCATTGCTAGATCAAGTCTAGTTTTGAAGATATTGAAACTTTTTAGTTTTGGAAACAGGGTACAAAAACTTTGAACTCAATTTTGAAGGCTTTAGAGGCCCCGGATGAGGTCAAATTTTTGGTTGAATAAAGCTTGCTTGATTTAGGTGTTGTAGAGCTCCTCACACCCTTTCTGAAATGCAGTTATAATAGTCAATCGAGTCAACGGGTGATGACTTATGGTCTCCGAAAGTTGGGTCACCTGAAATGGCGAAAAATAATTTTCCTTCAAAATTTTTGTTTGGGTTTCAAAAGTTATTTTGAACCGACTTTGATGTAATAAAATGAAAAATAAAATAATTCTAAGTTTGGTCGGCCCTTAGGGCTAAATTTTTGCAACCTTCTTAGGCAGTGGAAATTGCCTATATAAAGAAGGCCCGTAGTGTTATCTAGGGTAGTTATGGGTAGAGATCTAGGTATTGATTCGAGGCTTTGTCCTATAGAATATTGTAAGGGAATGCCCATGTGGCTTTGCATATTGTAATTCTAAAAGTTTGTAATTCCACATTTGTGGAGATAATAAGAAGCCAATTTGTTGTTCTTGCATATTGTTGTTTCTCTATTTCTGTTATGTGTTTGTGGTATTAAGGGGAGCATCCTTCATCACGACAAGATGACACCTATCCACTACAATCAAAGATAAAGTTAAGTTGCCTTTCTCCCACATGGTCTATTTGAATTATTTTCATTGGCTGGGAACTCGTTTGGGAAAAGGTAAAAAGGGTTGCGCGGCTATTTTTACTGGTCGTCCGATGCACCAAAGGGAAATAACATCAATGGTCAGAATTCAATTTTTTTAGTCTATGATGTTGTTCATGTCTTGTGAATGCTGAGGCCACCAACTTTCAGTAATGGCGGACTTAATGAGCTACGTGCAGATGAATTGTAAATGGGTGGTGACATTATATATCAAAATTTGATCATTGTTTCTCTTTACCACTCTCATAAAATTTTGAAGAATTGGATTATCCTCTAGAGTGATATCAAGCAAAGTCTTTCAGGTGCCTGGTAGGTCAAAATTTTCTAAATTACAGAATTGTTTGAACTCTGTGAAGGCATTGTGGGAGGAAAATCCTATTGCTTGTTGATATTTTTAGGGTCTTTCTTGGGTACTCATATATTGTTTTAGAAACCATAGTTTAAAATTCTTCCAAAGAGAGGATTGTCTTTTAAGACAGAGTATAAAGATAGGGGTGTCTTTGAGGATTTAATGCATTTACTACTGTACTTAGACAATGGGGCAGCTAGGCTAAAGGAATTAGTTCCAAGAAACCCTAGGGACTATGTTAATAGTGGACTCCATGACAGAGGGAATTGGATGAGAGATGCTAGGGTGGGTGAAGATCATAATGGTTATATTTTGTTCAAGGCAGCCTATTCATAGATAAATTCATGTGCTCCCCTCATCAACATATGGAAATTTGATATTGGGAAGTTAGTGGTCCCTATAGTCTTTATGGATGTTGAATTATTGATACGAATTACTAAGTGTTATGATCCTATGACAAAGTGTGTCAAGGATTTAAATGGAAATTATTTGATCAGTATCATAGAGGAGGAAACTAGGGAGGTCTTCTCATTAAATGACCCTTTAATTGGGTTGGAGAAGATAGACTTTACAGAGTTTACAGAGGTATATGAGGCTCAAAGGGATTATTTAAGGGTAAGGCCTTTGAGGGATTTCATAGACTAGGTTGGATCCATGTGTGTCATCAATTCAAGCACACCAGAGCCTTTCAGAATGGATCTTTTCAGTAAGAGAGCACAGGGTTTCTACAAATCTTTGACTTTGATCCTAGGGCATGATGAGGCCACTCATATGCCAATACCATATATGTTCATGATGGTACAATCACTACACCCCCAATTGGCATTGATTTTTTACATTGCATCTCATTTGGTTGATCTAATCCATGAGGGATTAATGGGAATTAAGAACATGAAGGTTAGTAGGCCTTTTGGGTGGTATTCAATGCTTATGCATATGTTCTTGTACAAGGGTGAGCAATTTTTCATCTCAACAGTGAATATTGTGATGGAGAGAAATGGAGAAACCCTTCCAATCCAATTGTGGACCATAGTTCTATCATAGGATAGAGTTGATGCTAGTTTCATTGCTTTTGACAGGGATTTTGCTTCAATGCTAAGGACACTATTATTCTTTGACAATCCTAGGATCCCAAGGGAGCTACTAAGGTTAATCAAACCAAAGGAATATTGTTAGGACATTACTATTGTCCATAATTTTGGGGATATCATTTTGTACCCTATTTCCACAATTTTTAGAGTTTATGGTTGCAGAAAGGCACCTTATATTTTTCCCTACCAAGTTCCATTGAAGGTAGGATATGCTAAAATTTTGAGATAGATTTGTGACCTACAAGAGACTGCCCTTACTGGCAAAGGAAGAGGGACTTTTTTCCCTGATATAACAATTGCTCATCAATTTTTTATAACTAAAGGAGGATGGATATACTTGAACCAAGTATTTCAGCCCTACAGAATGCCTACAGCCACAATAAGGTGTGCAGACAATGAGGGTTTCCTATCAGGGATGTTCAAAGACAAGATTAGGTGTGCTCTTATGGAGCATCAATTTTATTTCCCTGAAGATATAATAAGAAATGAGTTTGGCCTTCAAGCTCAAGAAATAAAAAAGGAGAAATGGGTAATCTACAAGAAGATTGTAGATTTCATTAAAAACTTTGATAGAGCTTATGACCCATTAAAGGGCTTTGAGCCATGGGAAAGAAAAGTAGAGGCTCTTATGGAGCATTTTGAAGGCATTATGCATGCAATAAATGAAAAGAGGGCTAATGTGAGTAAGACAGACCCTGATAGGGCTAGGCAAGTTTTAAGCCAACCAGGATATGTGAAATTGACCCCAAGGGGAATCTATACAGTGCAGAAGAGAAGTGGGTACACTGTTCTCTTACCATCATAGCAAAGAAGTGAGGACATTCCTTCTACTTCTAGGGGAAAGAGGCCAATAAATGATCCAGAAATGCAAGGAACCTCTCCAAAGAGACAAAGATAGGAAGCGTCAAGGTCAGAGAAAAATGTATACTCTCCCTCTCAGTCCCCCTTACTTTTGGATGAACATGGGGTAGCAGATTAGTTGGTACATTTGAGAAATGAGGGAAACATTTTTGTTTCCAATGATGAGCTGCAAGGAGTAACAGAGGCACCTAAGGAGGTGGTCATGGATCTTACTGTTGCTGAGTTTGAGGGTAAAGAAATGGACCCTATTTTAAAACAAGCTAGTGATTCTTTTGTAGCTGATGATAAATTTGTTAGGACTAGGGCATTCTTCCAATTTTTGTGGAAAATGAAAAAAAATCAATTCAAGGAGATCTATGAGAAGAAGAAAGAAGAATTCCCTGATAGGGACATCATAGAAATAGAGAATGAGACCAAGGAAGAAATGGTAAAGTAGTTTGAAAAGATCACTCTTGAGGAGGGGAGGGCTATGATCCATACTACAAGGGTACTAATTCTGCCAGAGTGGGATATTGTTGATGCAATAGTCTTTGACCAAGTCAAGAAGAGAAAAGTGAAGACTCTTGCTACTAAAAAATAGACCCAACAAGTTGCGAGGGGAATTTCTTTTTTAGAGGATCATGCAGCCTTCGTGATGTGGTCCCTTAAGAGGGAGGAAGATAAAGGAAAAAGGGACACTCTCTCCATAGGGTATGCAGGCAATTTATTGGTACAAAGAGTAGGTGAGACTTCTGGAGTTGAAGCTTCAAACCTAATTTTAGAGATTTCCAAGTTCAATGTCAAAGTGGTAGAGAAAGATGCCCAAGAAAAGGAAGATCTCAGGCTCAAATTTGAAACTGTCCTCAAGTCTTACAATGAGCTCAAGATAGAGCTGATTCAAAAGGATAAGTTAATTACTAAGCTATTAGGACCACAAGATCATAGGTCACCACAACTAATGATAGCTGACAAATCTACAGTGGATTCATCTTCTAGTCCAATCATTGAGTTTCCACCATCCCCCTACCCAAAGACACATTCGGATGCAAGAGTTAGTTGGGAGAAGAAATGATTAACAGAGGAAGCTAATAAATTGAGAGAAATAAGGGTGTAGTTGGAGAAGGAAAAGGATGAACATGTGAAGGCCACAGCTTTGGCAAACCAGAAGTATGAAGAAAAAATAATAGATGCAATGATGCAATTTTCACATGATTTGAAGCCCTCAATTTTCTTCAATCATGTCAGTAGGTTACATATTTTTTTTACTACTTTGAATAAAGATAAGACTGAGATGTCACCAATTTTGAAAAGGTGGATTGAGAGGTCTCCAAATGTGAAATTATTTTGTTTATTGTCTAAAGGCCAAGAAGACCCCGATCCACTAATTAAGCCAGTGCACTAGGCTGTGAAGAAAATAGTAGAATATGACATTATTTTGGGTAATTTCATAAGGAAATAAAGTATGTTGACAGGGGAGTTGATGCTTTCAAATTATGAACTGATACCAACTATTCTCACAGAGTGAGGAAAATTAAAAGAATTATATCAGTGGAGAGAAGAGATGGATGCACTTCTGTCAGAGAGAGTGACTGGTGTCTTAGGTGACACCTATTCTTTTATTAGCACCATCAAACTATTAATGAATGCAAAATCAATGTTTGATCAAATTCAGCATAAGATTAGTCAAATGGAGAATGAATGGGAACAGTTGTCTAGCAAGAAAGCTAAATTTGTAGATTTTGAATTCCCAAGTGAAGATGTGTACAATAGGTGGAGGTATCAGTACATACCTCATGCAGAAAAAGTAAATACTTCACCAACCTCTTGAAACAAGTGAAGGCAGTTACCTTTTGAGTCATGAAGGTTGTTGAGATATAGAAAGGCATTTATGATAGGGTTGACAATAGAGATATTGTAATTAGATTTTTTGAAAGAAGTCAAGGACACAATTGAAGGCATAAAGCAAGGTGTCTCATCTACAAAATATCTCATCTCTTTCATCAGTGTATTTATTGTAAACCCAATAGGGTTGTAAAATTTTTAGGTTAGGAATTTTGTGAACCCTAGAATGATCAATAGCTTGTTGCACATCCTTGTATATAAAGGATTTCCACGATCATTCTAGGCATTCAGATTTTAGTAGTTAAAAAGATAAAGATTCTGAAACCCTAGCCCTCAGTCAAGGATTGTAACTTTTTGTATCATTCTTATCAAAGAAATAGAGAAGAAGTACAAGTTGTTGCTACTATTTTTCAAGCTTATTGTTCATAATATGATGTATACAATTTTCAAGGTTATACTTAATATAAATCTCAATTCTTTGTCTCTCCTTTGAGTTTATTCTGTAAATCTTTAAGTCTTTCTAAGATTTATATGTCTGTGTTTGGCTTTGTGTTCTGATCTAGGATTGGATTAAATAGTGCTCAGGGTGGGATACATGTTTACTGAATCTATTTGAGAATTTTCTATAAGTAGGAAAGAGTTGATGTATTTTTATTTATGTTTAAAGACCAAATTCTCTTCAAAACATCTTTGTATTCATTCTGTCTTCTAATATTTTTCCCAATGGATAGGGCACTGGCATGTATTTTCCTATCTTTACTTTGTAGGGAATGATCAAAACCTTGTAATCCTAAAACATTAAATCATTACCAGTCATTTTACTTTTATTTACATTTATAGTTGTTCTACCTAGTGATGGAGAGTCAATAAATAATAGGTTGTTATTTAGTACTTTCTCACTGTCATCTTTTGTTAGATCCAAGATTGAGTATGGAATAGAGTTATATCTATTGGATTAGGTGTACCTGCCTTGGTTTTGTAGAGCTAGAAGTGAAGAGGGCAGTCTTGTCCCTATAGTTGGTCCAATTTCTTATAGATTTCCCACATTTGGAATTAACCACTCCTTAACATTAGTCATAAGCATATTGGTATCTCTTTCAGTGTAAAATATTTTTTAGAACCAACACATTGTCATGTCTTCTTCAGCTTTTTTTTTGTTCAATCGCTTCACATAGTCTGACTAATTGAATTATTATTCTCTCTTTAGACATCTAACATCTTCATTTGGTGAATTATTTCTTTCCAATAGATCTACTATAGCTGCATCACTTCCAGTAGAGTTTCCATTGTCAAATAGACCTTTAGTACCCTCTTCTCCATATTGTGTTTCATCTAGTTGGATTGCCAACTCTTTCCTTCTACTTATGGATTTCTTTAATTCTCCTCTAGCTACTTCAAGATGATGTAATGCAAGTTGAATATCAATCTAATAATTCTCTATGATATTTCCCAACTTATAAACCTCCATCTCCAAGACCTTAACTCACAAGTGATTAGGACTTATTTTTAAGAGACCAAATCTCTACTACCATTTGTTGGAAATATAATATGGGAAAGTGAGATACTGAGAGGGGAGGTGATTCATATATCTCCAATAATTCACTTCTTCTAACTAAATCCACATGCATATCATAAACATGAATTTCAATACTGAAATAGATCTAACATTCCAACTTCATCCATCAAATGAAACACATAACACATACATTTTGGTTACCCATAATCCCTTGAAAGGTAAAACTATGGTGGGGATGACACCCACAAATATTTACTACTGTAGTATTAAAGTGTTCATGTTAGGGCTAAAAATTTTGATCACTTCAGGTGATCTAATATGTGAGGGGTCTGAACTCTTAAGAGCTTACATGTTTATACAATCTACCTTGATTAAATGATTTGAAACTTACAGCTAAGTAAGCACTTAGTTAAGAGATTTATAAAATCCTGTAAGGACCACTTTTTTAAGAGATTTACCTTGATTCACCTACTAAGATGTATCAGTACTTGATCCTTTGATTTTCCTTGAAAATGTTGATAACAGATCTTCTCCTTCCAATACTTGTTTGATCTCCAAAATAAAATGTAGCTTTGTCATGTCCTTCACTCCTCTACTCAGTCACTCTAACTGATCTCTACCTATATCAAAACATTGTCCTATTTTTCATACATGAGATCTCCTCAGATCTACTTACTTGCATACATGCATACTTACTACATTTATTGTTTAGATATCAACTTATATAAACATCTAATCAATCTTCTAGATCAAGATCAATGATCTAGATTCAATACTTATGCTGCTTAAGAATTCCCTTTTTCTGATAGGTTAAGATGACTTGCATAGGGATTGGAAATAATAATTACAAGACATAATAATATCCTTGATTAACTCAACAATCCTTAAATCACACATAGAATTTGGCCAAAAATATTTACCTTGATGTTTGTGCCATAATAAACATATATGTCAAAACTAGCTTGCTCGGCATATGAAGTCTTTGATGCTCAGCATTTACTATTATTCATATACTGGTGCTCAGCACTAACAATTCTATACAACTTGGCATAAACTACTTGGTGACTACTAAAGTACTCGGTGACCTCTAACTTGATTGGCAATTACTACTACTTGATAAGTGTACAATTTTATACATGACTCGACCTAAATAAGATGGCTCAGTCACAGCGATGATCGACTGACATTTCCTAGAAAATAACTATGTGTTGGACACTAATAGATAGAAAAACTTATGAATCAACAAGTCCATACATGTCTCATCATAGTATCACATAAAATAATAAAATTACATTGATAGTCCATCAAATGATACACCAAAAATATACATCTCATCATGCATGATACAAAGAACCTAAATGTCCTACATATAGCCTCATATCATAGATTAAAATTTCCAAAGAGTATCAATGTGACTAGAGGGCTCTCATGAGGCTAGTTGGGATGATCCCCTTGTGCCTCCTCCCTCAAATCTCTTGAGTGCCTTGGATAGCATGCCCATTGATCTAGATGAGGCTTTCCTAGAAGTCTATTATACCCCTCTCTAAGAAGGGTGAAGCTCTCTATCTCTCAAGTATAGCCTAGTGGTACAAGGTTATATAATATATAGCCTCTCTCCCATCTCTACCTACATCCCTCTTTGTATCCATAGCCTTAGATAAAATTTGTGTTGTCCCTGGTGGTGTATCTTCTTGGTGAGAGAGCTCTCACTTGGTCCCGTATGCCTCTTCTTGTTGTTGCTAGGTATCCCAATCCAAAATCATCTCCTATATATGTTGTCTCAAGGAGTCCACCTCCTATTGTAGCTCCTCATCCCTTTCCCCTACCATCATAACAATGTCAAAATCCATGGAGTCCACTCTCCTCTACAAGTCATCTAGATTTGTTTGTACATTATTTTCCTAGGCCCTCTCTATCTCAAAAAGTCCCTATAATCTCATCACCTTTTTCTAAAGGCTATATCTTTCCATATGGTTAGTGGTGAGCTCATCCCTCTCTATCTCTAACTCTTCTTAGTCTCAATGCATCTCTACCTATATTATGTCATATGATACTTGTGATACAAACCTATTTGATGGTACCTATGGTGGTGGTGCTACTATCAAGGCATGTATCTATACCTATGGCGGGGCCTATGCCTACGCTACTATTTTTTCAAGTACCTTTGTTGGGGTCCCCCTTATTGGTATCTATACAACTCCCCTCCTCCTAGTAGTGGGTACCCCAATTCATACCCTTTGTGCTCTTGAAACACCTTCTAGACCCTCCCTATCATCTCTATCTTCTCCCTCACCCTCATCTCCCACTTGCCATCCTAATTAGAGCCTTCCTGCTCCTCTTCCTGCACCTATCTAGGATCTATAAGTCATACTAATCTATGTGTGTCCCACTACTATGTATATATTGATGTCATAGCTACATCATCCACTGCATCATGTCCTAATAACCATGCTACTACCTCCATTCCCCTCCATGAAGACTGAGCACCCATGAGATCAACTCCTATCACCCATAACCCCATGTCATGTGTCACTAGAGGATTTAGGAATCCATTAGGTACAACATCCTAAATCACTCCAAATAGTCTCCTAATCCATGATGGTATATGCCTAGAAATGTGAAAAACTAATTAACCAATGACCTAGTAGTCTCTTTATACATACCCAAGATACTACACATCTAAGATTCCATCATTCCTCTAGTACTTATCATCCCAATAGCCTGATGTCTCAAAGCCCCTGTATGGTGTCTAGTCAAAAACTTGGAGATCAACTAGCATCCTCCTCCATTAACCAAGACTCCTAGTAGTGTCATATCTGATAGGTAGCATATAGCTGCAATCATATGGCTCATACATCACCTATGTCTCATGGAGTCTAACAGGTCACATGATAGTTATATGCACCCACACCCACAAAAGAAGTAATGTCACTCTTATGCCAATACTCCTACCTCCCCGATAAGAACACATATGAAGGTCATAGTACAATTGATTCAATATGGTGTACCTCCAAAACTACACAACACCCTCCTCCTTGAACATCATGTTCAAAACCCTATCCCATCCATGAGTGAATCTGTGTCTCACTAGGTCCTTCCTACAATCAAGCTTTCCATGTACAATAAAACTCGTGGTGGCCCTACCTGCATCACCCCCATCTAGGGAACCTAGTATCATTCTTGTGGAAGTGTGAAAAAATAGCATAAAAAATAGATCTCCATTAAGGACTTCAAGTTCTTGAAGATATACTCTGGGATTTTACCTTTGATGGGGACCCAGTAGATCCTCCATACAACAAGTAATGTGATAGTTTCCTCTATAGTAGGAAAATGAAAACTCAATGTGTCATAATACCAACACTCCACCAATGTTTTCATGAGAACATTTTGTACATTCTCTATGCCTCGACCACTCATGTACATGATGGAGGCTGCACAGGGTCACATGTGCCCACTTCATTATTGTCAAATGATCTCTCAATGACATATTATCTGGCCAACACTCCCTAGAAATGATTGGAGCTTCATGTTCCTACATTCAGTTCAACTAGTTCAGTCAGTCTATTATTGCCTCATTCTTCTTGTATCCTAATTCATATTGGGGCATCATGTCCCCAATCATCCTTCGGTCAATCCATGAACCCCCCAATGTTATATTACAACATTCCTTTTATTCTTTTTCTCCAATCTACAGAGACATCAACTTGGATTCCTAGACACAAATATAAAAAAATACTAATCTACAGAGATGTGGATTGATACATCCTATCTCCCTGGTTTTCAATCTCCTAACCCCCATTTTCAAAGATGACGATTGGGAGATCATCATCTCTACCCTACTTTCCACATCCCCATAGATGTTGATTTCCTAATCAATGTCTACATGGATTTTGATCAACCAATCAATGTCTCCATCCTAGCAGTTAAATCACCCCTAAAAATGCTTGAAAAGACATTAAATGCACAAAGTACAATATGGAAATCATAGTACAGGGGAAAGGCTTAGGGACCCACATTTGGGTCCGAATTGGAGGGTCACTAGTATTTCTTGATGCCCTCTCCTAGCTAGTTCCTCTGCCTATCATCCACCATTTCTCTCTCAAGGTGCTCAATTTTTATTTTGGGTGTGTTAAAAATGAACCTTCATGGGGCTATTTGGCCCTACTTATAGCCCTCCTAGCCCTTTTTTCATCTTGGTCCCCATTTTTCATCCCAATTTCTCCCACCACCCTGATGGTCATGCAATTTTTCACCTTTCTCCATCTCTGCATTCCCCTTTCCCTTCTTTTCACTTTTTTCAAGAAAAATCCACCAAAAATATTTTTTGTGTTATTTTCTCGAGGGGGCACAACCACTCACTGTCATCGCTCTAGCATGACTTAGGCATCAAATTTCTTCGGTGGCATCTCATTTTCTTTTATTTGACGTGATGCCACTTACGATGCCACATCAAAGAGGAAAAATGTGTAGATGTCTAAAATTGTTCATATTAATTAAATTTATTTTAATTAATAATCCCTATAACATTATAATTAATTTTAACTAATAAATTATCTTTGTTATATTCCTCTACCCATTTAATTAAATTTATTTAATTAAGTTCGGTTCAATAATTAAATTATTTAAATTTAATTTAAATACCCCCCTTTCTAATGTATTAAATCTAATTTAATACATGTCCCTCCATAAATCCCCTTTTGAATAAATTTAAATTTATTTTAATCCTACACATCCTAATATTCTTCTAAACCTAGATTAATTTAAATCTAATTTTAATTAATCCTAAACCCAACTTATAAAACCTAATAAACACCATCACATCACTCACTAATCCTAGATTTTAATACTAATCCATGATTAGGCCCCTAAAAAGGTGATTCCTAACCTCATTATACCCTAATGAGTTGCTCACACATGTGTGAGTAACTCTTCCCAAGGAAGCCACCCAAATTTTTTAAATTCTCCAACTAGATCCTTGCACCTTTATTCCCCACTCCTTTCTCAGATGTTTCTCACACATATGTGAGCAACCTTAGGCCCTTCAAACCTTAAATGTCCTTCTTGTCTCAAGTTGACCTTTTGCATGGCCATCCCCTTTAGCCTATGTGTCCCTTATGTGGCTCCTATGTGGATGCCACATAGGCTCCACCTCATCCAAGCCTTCTCATCTTTCAAAACAATCTATAAATAGGAGCCTTGCTACAAGAAAATGCATCTATTAGTTTTCATGCATTGTTATTATTGTCAAATAGCTTAGAATTCTTGAATCTATTTTTAGTTACATAGAAATATCATGTTAGTTTGAACTCATATCTTTGAACCTCCATTATCATGTTAGCTAAATCTTGTATTTCATCATAGAATCATACTAATGCAGGAGAATCCTTGGGTCATTGGAAATATTGAATCACCCAAAAATATTTCCTTTCAGTTTGTTTATTTATTGTTCTAGTTGGGAATTTTCTAGTGTTTAGGCTTGCGATCATTCTAGTTGGATCATTTTATTATGCAATCCTTATGTTGTGCTCTAGATATCAAGGAGATCCTATGTCTAGCCTCATATTTCATTATGATATTTCTAGATAAAGTTATTTAATGTTTGGGTTTGGTCCTATTTAGTTTTCCTATTCTAACAGCTAGGATGGTGAGATTTGACTTGCGATGGATTTTCACATTATGTGAATCTTTGTAGAATCTTGTTATATAGTCTTACACATTTTTTCAACCCCCTTCTATGTCTGAACATCATGATGAATCTAATTGGAGGTTTTCATATAAATTTGGGTCCCAACCTATATGTTTTTAAATCATTTTCTTTTTCTTGGATATTGTGATCATATAAGCCAACTTGTAGCTGGCAGTCTTGTATTTAAGTAGATCTTGTGGCTCTTATTGAGGGAGAAATGGGACTAAGAGGATAGGAGGTAGATAGAAGATTTCAGAGTTAGGATCTAAAAGCTTGTGATAATTGGGGTTTGAGGTCTAGTTTGTATAAATCATCCTAATTTTGAAGGACAATTAGTTGTTCCTAGCTTGAACACTTAGTATTGAGGACAAAAAAACATACCTAACTATATGTCAAATGTATATTGACAATGGTGATTTAATAACTACATTTTCAAGCCAACTTGAGAATAATATATGTGATATTGTTTCTTTGAATGGTTTTTTCATGTATCTTGTTTAGGTATTTCCGTTGTGGCATCTATAGATGAAAGGATTGGACATCTCCTTCAGGGATTCTCTTTCCTTAAATGAATCATTTGGTATGAGAGAATAAGTTTGACCTTGTTCCAAGTTTTGACTTGTAGATCTTGTTCTTGTGGAGTAGCAGAGTAGAGGATCTGGTCTAAATCAATCGAAGATTAGTGCAAGGTGGATGATGGAGGACTAGTTTTTGAGAGATAAACAAGGCTTAGGAGGATTGAATATCAAAACTTGTGAATCTAGTTGTGGACTAAAAGAGTAATAGATCTGACCTACAATTGAAAAGGTTGCACAAGGAAGATTAATTATTGGTGGATCATTTAATGAATAGACCTAGTTACTTGGGGTAGATTTTTTGTATTGATCAGATTGGAGAAATCAATACTTGTGATCAGATCATTGAACCTAAGGAGATTAAAAATTATCTTCTTTTTTAATATGCCACCTATATGGATGAATCCTATAAGATTAGAAAAGATAATGGGGGAGTTAAGAAATGAGATGAGGACTAAAATCCAAAATGGTTTAACTAGAGCTAGGATAAACCATGAGATTTAAGATGAATTTCAAGAGGTTGTTGAAGATCTTGAAATAGTTGAAGGTGATTCATGTCGAGGATGAAAGACTATTGAAATCTATGGCACAAATAGGTAAGATTCACAGGATTTATGTTTCTAAATTTGATGGCTCATTTCATCCTAAGTAATTGATAGATTGGATTAATGAGCTAGAGGATTAATTTGAGATGGAAGATACTAAGGATCCATAGAGGGTTAGGTTAGAAAAAACTAATTTGAAAGGTCATGTTACCTTATGGTGGAAAGATTTGCAAAAATATAGGGAAGATAATGGTGAACCTAAGATCACTAGGTGGAAATTTATGGTTTAAAGACTCAAATCCAAGTTCATATCATAGGACTATGAATTGGAATTATTCAAGAAACTACAAAATCTAAAGCAAAAGGATTTGACTTTTAAGGAGTATACTGAAGAATTTTACATGATGCAGATTAGATCTAGACTTCGAGAAGCATCTAAGGAAAGGGTTGTTAGGTATGTTAATGGTTTAATACTTACCATTCAAGATGATTTGAGTATGTTGAGGCTTAGTACAATTAAATATGCATATCAATATGCTCTAAATGAAGAAGACAAGTTAAAAAGAAGACATGTTACACCTAGGGTAAAAGATAAACCAGTTGATGATAAATGAAAATATAAACTTGTGATTGAAGAGGAACTTGATCAGAAGATTCATTGAAGGGGAAGTAGAAGAGGGGAGTTTAAGGTTACTTGTTTCAAATATGGTAATGTTGACCATGGGGCTTACCAATGTTTGGTTGGTTTGAGAAGACAAAAACAAAACTTAGCGTCACATGAGGAGAAGTTAGGGATAGACATGTTGAAAGAGAGGCTACACATGAGATGGGAGAATCGCTGATGTTTTAGAGATTTATGCTAAGTAAGAAGGAAAATGAACTTGTTAAGAGAAGGAAATTGTTCCAGATAGTTTGTAAATTAGTGAATAAATTTTGCAAAGTAATCATGGACAATGGTTGTACTTAAAACCTTGTATTAGAGGAAATGGTAGTAAATATTGGATTAAAGAGACTTAAAAATCCTTGTCCATATGGGATAAGTTGGTTTCAAGATGAGCATATGGTGAAATTTAAAGACTAGTGTTGGGTTAAGTTCGACATTGTTCCATATCATGATGAGGCATTATGTGATGCAGTGAATATGAGTGCTTGTCATCTCTTGTTAAGAGAACCTTGTCAGTATGATGTTTTCTATTCCATTACCAAAGGAATATTGTGTCTATAGTGAAGGATGGTAGGAAGTTCACTTTGACTCCTTTAAAGGAAGAATGATGGAAGGATAAGAACCTGAGTGTAATGAAAACTTGAACCTTAGGAGATCAGTCTATTTCAGATTAAGAAGTGTTGGATTTGTAGCAGATAGTTGAGAATATTTCTAAGGTGTTACATTTGTTGTTGAATCTGATGAATGAATCTGAATAGGTAAAGTTGAAGGCTACTAACAATCAAATGATGTTACAATAGAGTACCGAAGGAGTGGTATTAGATGAACAACATGATCTTATGAGTAGATCAACATTGGAACTTGAAAAGATATTGAATGATGTTAGAAGTAGAATCAAACAATAGAGAAGGAAGAAGACATTGATTGTTGACTATAAGAGCAAAAAAGATAGAAGAAATCTGAAAGAACTAGAGAATTGAAGCATTTTTTATGGAAGTAGTAGCAGAAAAAAGTGGCATCGAATGTTGAGAGAGTTGTTAGTAAGCTAGGGTTGAACAATAGTATGGGTAAGTTATGTGTGGAGTCAGAGAAACTATTTTCCTTCTAATTGGGAGGATATGTGGGTTGAATGAATATGGGATTTATGTCTTGAATCCTATTATATATTCATAATTCCTTATGTAACATCTTCTATTCACCTAGGGTGTCTAATGTAGGAGCATCCTTGGGTCATTGGAAATCTTGCATCACCCCAAAAATATTTCATTTAGTTTATCTATTTATTGTTCTAGTTGGGGAGTTTCTAGTGTTTAGGCTTGTGATTGTTCTAGTGGCTCATTTTTTTATGTGATCCTTATGTTGTGTTCTATACATCCTAGAGATCCTATGTCTAGCTTTATAGTTCATTCTAATATTTTTGGATGAATTTATTCAATGTTTGGGTCCAGTCCTATTTGATTTTCCTATTCTAACAACTAGGATGGAAATAATTGTCTTGCAATGGAGTTTCATGTTATGTGAAGCTTCATAGAGTCTTGTTATATGTTCTTACACATGTGATCAATCTCATTCTATTTTTGCATGATGAATCTAATTGGATATGTTCTTATGAATTTGGGTCATGACCTATATGTTTGTAAATTATTTTCTTTATCTTCCAGATTGTGATCAGATAAGATGTCATGTGGTTGGTACTCTTGTATTTAAGTAGGTCTTGTGGTTCTTATTGAGGGAGAAAGGGGATTGAGAGGATAGGAGGAAGATAGAAGGTCTAAGAATTGGGATCTGAAAGCTTGTGATAGTTGGGGTCTAAGGTCCGATCTATAGAAATCATCCTAATTTTGAAGGATAAACAATTGTGCCTATCTTGGGAGCTTGGTATTGAGGAAAGAAAACATACCTAACTATATTTTAGTTGTATATTGATAATGGTAATGTAATAACTACATTTCCAAGCCAACTTGAGAATAATATATCTAATATTGTTACTTTGAATGGTTTTTTTCCTATATCTTGTTTGGTATTTCTGTTGTGGCATCTATAGCTGCAAGGATTGGAAATCTCCTTTGGAGATTTCTTTATCCTTGAATGCAACACATACTAATCTTGAATCAAATCAATGTTTTCATCTTTGATCATTATTTTGCAACTAGTTCCTCATACTAGTTTGCATCTCACTTGATCTCCATTTTAGGTTGCATTGTAGAACTTACATCATTTGGAGATCTCAATTTATTGTGTTTAGGAGAGTACACCCACATCTCCACAAAAGAGAAAATCAAATAAGCCATTTGGGTGCACTTCTTTTGGCTCTATCAGAAGTTGTGTGGAATCTTTTTGTTTCTAATTTTTAATCATATCTTGAACTGTTATTGCTAACCCACTAATGTTTGGACATGTTTGAGCTTGTTCCACATAGATAAATATTTCCACATACATAAGAATATATTCATTAATCTAAACAATAAATTAGAAATGATAAATAATCAATATAAGATGTACTTTGATTTTAGGAATAATATGCAAGAACATTTTTTTCCTTGTTGGATATTTCTATTTTTATTTTGTGAAAGTTATAAATTTTATTTAAATTCATGTAGGAGTTAATAATAGAACATTAAATCTCCTATATTAATTAATAGTCTAAAATTAGATTGATATTTTACTTGGAATGTTTTATAATGGCTTTAAGGTGGAACACTTACAAATATTACAAATAGTGATATAAATTTACTATGAGAGTGGCACCTTATGTGGGTGTTTGATGTAATATGTAATGGACAATATAAATTGGTGTTTTAGAGAAATTTAGTATTAATACTTGAAATATTTGTCCAAAATAATTTATTATTGAATACAAAAAATAAAATTATTATGCATGTCTTTAAGCTCATGAAAGCTTTTGCATGTTTTTATAGACATTGTCATATATTTTCCAATGTTTATGCACTTATGCTCTATGCTTTAGTAGGCATTCCCAAAAGTTAACATTAATAGGAGAGGTAGTTCTTGTTTGAGATATAAAATATAGGTGAGATGTGTTATTTTTGCTCTATCTTCCATGTGTGATGTATTTTTATGGATGAGTGTTGAATGTGGAATATCAGGGAAGGATAGGTATTGGATATTATTTTTAAGCCTATTTGTTAGGCAACTGACAAAAAACATGCTTTGGCCAAAGTGATGTTGCATATTTTGATACTATATACACTTTTGCACTTTCTCTCTACCACAACATTGTGTAGATGCTACATTTTCTTAGGTGAAATGTAGATAGATTACAATGTTGCACTAGATTTTAGTCGACCTATCAGTTCTAATTTACTAGGTTCATCATCTAGGGTCCGAAGCTCAACCTTTCATGTTGAGCACTGGGGGAGCTAAAGACTCTGTGGTTAGGCAAAAAAGCATCTAGGCCCCATTCTTGTCTTCAAGCATAGCAAGTGAAGAGTAGTCTCTGGCTAAAGGAGACAAAATGATTACAATATCACTTCATCTTGTGTTTGATGAATTTGACCTATTGGTCACCTATTGTATCTATCTTTTGATGTTTTGAGATGTTGGTCATAATTTATGTAGATTAATGATGGATTATCTCCATTTTGGGAAAAAATTTATTGCATTATCTTTTATATATTATTACTTACTTTTGACTATGAAGTTTGGAGTAAATTTTGAAAATTTTATCCCTATGGTGGATTGTCACTCCTTACAAAATAAATTACTAAGTCATTTATTTTTACCTAAACAAAACCCTCAAATGAGATATAAAATAATTAAAAATAAGTTATGGCTTAGTTGTGGATTTGTAAATTTTAACATAAATGATTCTAATTTTGAAGATTAAAACAAAGGTAGATTGATACCTATATAGGATTACAAAGTTAGTATCTTGTATATAT